>JBBMOC010000005.1:6905454-7103862 GCA_037975185.1 Centropyge bicolor
CTGTTTTTCTGAATTAACGAGATAAAGTTTCTTGTTTTTTTCAAAAAAAATTCTTAGTTTTTAAATAATTTTTTAGAAAAAGTTTCCTGTGTGTCTGATACTTTTCTACGAAAGCATATTGCATTCACTCACTTAAAAAAAAATCTTTGTTTTTCTGAATTAACGAGATAAATTTTCCTGGAAAAAAATTTCCTTTTTTGTAATGTTTTTCTGAATTAACTAGATATATTTTCTTGATGTTTTTTTAAATTAGTTTTTAGATAATTTTCTTGATTTTTAAAAAAAAATTTAAAAAGAAATTTTAAAAAAATTCCTGAAATTTTTTTTTGCTCTGTTTTTCTGAATTAACGAGATAAAATTTCTTGTTTTTTAAAAAAGTTTTCTTAGTTTTAAATAATTTTTTAGAAAAAGTTTCCTGTGTGTCTGATACTTTTCTACGAAAGGATATTGCATTCACTCGCTTAAAAAAATCTTTGTTTTTCTGAATTAACGTGAAAAATTTTCCTGAAAAAAATTTATTTTGCTCTGTTTTTCTAAAGTAATGAGATAGTTTCTTAATTTTTTGAAAATTATTTTTTACTTTTTTTTTTATTTAAACTTTTTTAATGATTTTTCTAAAAAAGTTACCTGTGTGTCAGATACTTTTCTACAGAGGCGTATTGCATTCACTCGCTTAAGGAAAAATCTTTATTTTTCTGAATTAATGGGAACAATTTTCCTTAAAAAATTTTTGGGCTTTTTTTGCAGTTTTTCTGAATTAAGGAGATACAGTTTTTTGATTTTAAAAAAAAATTCTTAGTTTAAAAAAAAAACGTTTCTACGGAAGCGTATTGGATTCACTCACTTAAAAAAAAATCCGTTTCTCTGAATTATCGAGAAATTTTCCCTGACAAAATATTTTGCTCTGTTTTTCTGAAGAAATGAGATAAAGTTTCTTATTTTTAAAAAAAATAATTCTTAGTCTTTAAATAATTTTTTTTTTAAAGTTTTCCTGTTTGTCTGATAATTTCCACGAAAGCATATTGCATTCACTCGCTTTTTTGTTCTGTTTTTCTGAAGTAACAAGATAAATTTTCCTGAAAAAGAGGATTTTTTTGATGTGTTCTTCTGAATTAAGGAGATAAAGTTTCTTGATTTTTTTTATTTCTTTTTTTTAAATAAATTTAAATACATTTTTAAATAATTTTTACAAAAAAGTTTCCTGTATGTCTGATACTTTTCTACGGAGGCATATTGCATAATGAAAAATCTTTGTTTTTCTGAATTAACGAGATAAATTTTCCTGAAAAAAAATTTTTTTTGAAAAAAATATTTTTTTTAAAGTGTCCTGTGTGTCAGATACTTTTCTGCGGAAGCGTATTGCATTCACTCGCTTAAAAAAAAATCAGTTTTTCCTGAATCAATGAGATAAAATTTCCTTAAAAAAATGTTTTTGCTCTATTTTTCTTAATTAACGAGATAAATTTTCCTGAATTTTTTTTGTTTGCTGTGTTTTTCTGAATTATCAAGATAAATGTTCTTGATTTTTTTCTTTTTCTTTGAAGTTTTTCAATAATAAATAAAATTTTCCTGTGTGACTTTTCGGCTAGAGGCTCTGACTTGCTGCCCGACCCTCCAACAGAGGTACCTGATTTCAAGCACTGAGTCAGTACAGGTAAAGTACCCCAAACACAGCACAATCAGAAAAACAGAGCAAAAAAAATTTCTTTTTCAGGAAAATTTATCTCATTAATTCAGAGAAACAGAGCCAAATTAATTTTTTCGAGGAAAATTTATCTCGTTAATTCAGAAAAGCAGATTTTTTTTTCTTACTCAAATAAATGCAATACGCCTCCGTATTTTAAAGCCAATTTGCAACATGCAAAAAGTTCACCTAAAAAAATCACATAGTATACATCAGCGTTTTTTAGTGGTCGACATGCATGTGGCGTAACCTTGTGAACAGCATTTTGGCATGTCGTAAAACCTTCTATATTCCTTATATAATAAACCTTAAATCAAAATGTGAAGGCAAACATTTGTCCAGCTCAGACATCTTCTCTCCAATCACTTTGATCACCGCTGGTTGTTTTTCAGCTCCACTAACTCTAATTGCTGTTCTTCTCATCTCTGATAACTTTACCTCCCCTTCATTTATATTTATGTGAAACCATTAAATTAGATTAAGACTATCCTCCATTAAATTAACAATGTTTGTCAAACTTTATCATGGATTATTGCCCATTAGTCATTAGGAGTTTTAATAATGAAGTGACACACAGAGCATCAGCATGTGAAATATTATTGATATGATAACTACTTTAGAGGGTCTGGACCTCAGTAAATCTAGTGCAAACATTCATTTGAGTAATTAAAAAGGCTCGTCACGCTGACGGTAGACTCACACAAGTGTTTTCCTTTTGTCTAATTAGATCTTTTCTCTGTACTGTGTGAGGCGTGTACAGCCCGTCAGGTTAACTTACACCTTCATCATTCTCATTACTAACTGAAGTAGGTGACCTTATGTAATTGCAGCACAGGTCCACCCAACTCCAATCTGAGCAGACGACTCATTAGTATGAGTGAAAACATCTGTGTGAGTGTGTAGGACCTTTGATTATCTAAATCATTTTCTAAGACCAAAACAATGCTATGCTAACAAAACAAAACTAAATCTGAGAACCCTTAAGGAAAATGTACTGTTTCCATCCAGTGGCTGTAAACAGAAAATAATGACAGCAACGTAACACAGTTGAGATTTGTACAAAGATTTCATGTTTTATTCTGACAATTAGATCAGTTATACTTATGATACATATGTACAGCAATTACATTACAAGTAGATAAATGGCTCATTCAAAAATCAAGTCTGTACGAAACATTTAAATAAACATTATATTAATTTACATTCTTCAAAGATCTGGAATTGTTAAACTCTAGTGTTTGTCAAATTATCAGTGCATCACAGCTTTTATTAATTGACATCAGCATAACAAGTTAGGTGTGGGAAACCGACATGTCTGATCAAGCCAAAGTCACACGTTGTCCAGGTTTAAATGTGGCTGAGTAACGAGATTTCCCGTCTCCTGCACCGCCAAAGGCTTCATACCTCAAAAATAAGTAAACAAATAAAATTATTAAACATATTTAAAACAGTTCAAATTGACCATAAAAAAACAGATTTCATAGACCAATCTAACACAAAGAATTATCTACAATATTTGTCTTGTGTTTTTTTTCACCCCAACTTTAAGATGTTTATTCCAACTCTTGACACACCAGAGATGAGTCAGCAGCTATATATAGATGACTGTGCAATTTCTCTGTTCCAGCTCAGCTATAATTCTAGTGATTTCACAAAATACACAACAAAGTAATTCAGCTTGATAAAAAAAAAAAAAAAAAAAAAAAAAAAGCTGAATACTGTGAGAACGATTATAATAATGATTCATATTCTTCCATTGCTGCTTCTTGGCAACAGCTTTGAAACACCAATTTATCAAATCTTTTTCATTTCCTCCTGTAGGTGAGACTCTAAATGGCTCATTATTATGCTAGAAAGATTTCACAGCCAACTGAAACTATGAAAAATGCATTTTCTTCCAAAATAAATGGACATCTGTGAAAAGATATTTTTATGTTCCTGTAGATAAAACAGTTTTCGTTACAATAGTTTTAATGTATCAGCGTTAGTGTGATTTGTATTGCAGTTCACTCTGGTGTCCTCATACTCACAGTTTTGTGTATCTGTCCCAGTCGGCTTTGCTGAGAGACGGTCTGGTTGAAGCCAGGGCGGAGTTCACATGAGCCGGACACAGCAGCAGGCCCGGCTGGCTGGAGGCTGAATGCACCCGGACACAGCCCTCCTACATGCACACACACACATTTGTATCGCTAAGGGGATAGGTCTTTACCCTGACTTTAACCATCACAACTGAATGCCTAACCATAACCCTTACCTAAACTAATTCTAATCATAAACCTAAAACTGGGTCTTAATCCTCAAAAAGTAGCGTGGACTCATGGTGACCTCAATTTTGTCCTCACAGTGACAGAAGTCCCCATGGGCTTGTGTGCAGTCAGGTTAAAGTACCCACCGGGGAAAAAAACACAGTAGCTTACACTATGCTTGATACAAAAGCCATGAGTAGGGTAATATGGAGTAGAATATGCTTATTTTAAATCAGTGCAAAAGTAAGGATAAGAACGTATCTGAGTGCTGAAGACTACAGTGTTTAATGGAAGTTTATAAAAAGCAACTGAATAGCAACAAAAAAAATCAGTTCAATGTTTTCTTGTCTATTGTTGTCACTTACGTTGGCTCTCCTATAACTGTTCTTGATGTTACTGATGTCTTGTTGTAGACGCTCCAGCTGCTCCGGGTTGAGCTCTTCATACCCGCTCTGGAGGGAAGACATGTAGGCAGGTGGGACTGATTCACCGGGGTCGCGGACAGACGCCTTCGTAAAGTCATGGGTCACAGAGTTGGGTCCAGAGACACACTGGGAGTTCTGTCAAAGGAGGTAGAGGAGAGAAAATGGACAGATACAACGATTATGAGATAAGTAACTGTTCCTAAACCACTGAATTAAGATAACTTGATTACACAGGCCTGTTTTAATGCTGTATGTATGCACACTGTAGATGTATATCTTAATGTATATTTATATCACTGCAGAAGATAAATGTCCAGGCAGAATTTTGTAATCTTTTACTACATTGGCCAGATGTGCTCAGTAGTTTAGAGGACAACATCACATCACAGATCCAAAGAGTTCCCAGAGTCAAAGATAACATTTTCTTTGGGATTACTGTAGTACTGTGTTATTTTATTAATATTTATAAGTACTATATTTTGAAATATATCAAGTCAGAGAGTTTGTTCCTAACGATGCTTCATTAAGTCAAGATTTTCCCACAAAAATGTACTGTAAATTGAATCAGAAATTACAGCCTGTAGCAGGTCTATCAGATTAATTATGCCTGCTTGGAGAGTTTTAAACCCTCTTAAAAGTGATGTTAGCAGCTCAGTATTGGTTTTATGTCTAAGCACAGTGCTGCAGTCAAAGCATTATTAGCCTAACATAATGGCCTGGCACTGTTCAAAAGTGCCCCTTGTAACACCTCTAAAACTACACCTCTTACACATACACCTACAGCTCTATCTTATAAATAACAGAAATGTAAAAATGACACATTGCGGTTCTAGGGGGAGTTCCGTGTTGTAACTATTTCTTGTATAGATTTTTAAAAAGAAAATCATGTTCATTATTAACCATTCAGACCTTTATAGTGTCAGTGGTGTATCAGTGAATTTCAGCGGTGTTGGAAGGTGTTTCTTTCTATTTAGACAGAGCCAGTCAGCCTTCAGTCTTTGTGCTATGCTAGGCTAAACACATCTTGACTGCAGCTCTATGGTTAACACCCAGACATGATACTGACATTGAATTTTTCATCTCACTTTTGGATAGGAAGTAAATAAGAGCATTTCACAAAAATGTTGAACCATTCCTTTAAGTAAGTTGAAAAGGATGTGGCAACTCAGCTGTATTACACAATGAAATCTGTGATCTCATTATTTACTTGTAGTGCCACAAGTGAAATTACAGAGCAATGTTTCAAACCAGGTTGATGTTTTATTTTTGTGTTGATTGTTGTTGACTAATGTGTTCACTAACTGTGATCATATCTAACTGTACATAACAGTAGAAAAGAGTTTTGCTCACCAGTCCCGAAATTGGTGAATTCCCAAACTCTGACTCGTAGGAGCTCCCAAAGTAGAGTCTCCAGATGTTCCCACGATGCTGTTCGTCTTCTACATGAAGCTCACTGGGCTCCAGGAGAACCATGGACTGGTCCAGCCCCACGCCTGGGTCCGCCTCCCCCACCGAATCATCTGAGCCACTGCTGTTGTTCGGGAAGATCATGGAAGACAGGCTCATGTCGCTTTCTGAGCCGGAAGTCAGCTCCTGATTATCAGCCAGAAACAGAGGGCCAAAGTTTAGATGCACACAAGGCTTTGTATGAACAAGCAAAGTTGCTTCACTGTGCTGTCAGTTTAAGCTTAGATCTAACCTCATTATGCCTCTTGTAGCTCTCTAACATATTAAATCATATCTTTGCCACCCTGGTTGGGGTAATTTGAATTATGTTGTGAACTGTTAATGGAATAACAAGTAGAGCAACTCACATGCTGAGATGCATACAAAACTCCTCATTTAATTAGCCTTGGGGGACAAAAAACTGTGCTTAGCTGTTTCATAAATAATTTGAAAATGGACCGGCCAACAGTTTCCTGCCTTCCTGCTTTATTAGCCCAAGGCAACTCCATCTCAACAAAATGAGCTCTTCAGTGACTTGTCTTTCGAGTACAATGGACTTACATGCGGCATGCTGGAGCCCAGGCTGTTGTGGACGGCCTCCAGCTGGGCATTGTAGAGCAGGGCCTTCAGGTCTGCCCCGGTGAACTGCTCCGTCACTGCTGCCAGCTGCTCCAGGTCCACATCAGCAGCCAGGGCAAGGCCAGTGCTCAGAGCCTTCAGGATCTCCACACGAGCCTCCTGGAAATGTGACATGAGAGGAAACAGCTCATCAATAGTTTGATGTAACAGCAAGGACGTGTCTTGACTCATCACTGAATACTAGTTTTGTTTTTTTAAAGATCTCTGCACATTCATATATCCAACGTACTGTATGAAGTATTGTGTTATTAAAAATGTTATAAAACTTGAAGTGATTGACTGATTTCAATTCAACAGACCAGGTCAGGAGGGGGACAGTAGAGGGACTTGTCCAGTCGTCCAGGTCTCAGCAGGGCCGGGTCAATCAGATCTGGACGGCTGGTGGCTGCGAGGACATACACACCTACAAAGGCAAACATGAAGGACTGTTATATATTTACATTAAAGGGATGATTTGTCATTTTGAGGAATATCTGTAAGAATATTCACTTTCTTGCAGAGAGTTGGATGAGAAGATATATACCCCTCTCATGTCTGTTTGTTAACCATGAAGTTGGAGCCATGGGATGGTTTGCTTAGCTTAGCACAAATACTGGAAACGGGGAAGCTGAAAATCTGCCAACCAACACCTATAAAGCTCACTAATTACCTGTGGACAGAGCCAATCTAGTTGTTTCCAATCATTATGCAAAGCTAAGCTAATCAGTTGCTATCAGTAGCTCCATATTTCTCTTCTCATCTGACTCTCGACAAGAAAGCAAATCAGTCCATGTCCCAAAATGTCTGACATTCTTTTAATAACATGCAGCACTGATTAGCAAATCATGCCAACAGAATATGTGCCCCTAAACTCTTTAAGGTGGCTTCTTAGTATACAGATGATTTAATATGTAATCTACTGCTGTGTGACCTACCCTGCAGTCCTTCCACCCCATCCAGCTGAGTGAGAAGCTGGTTGACCACACGGTCGGTCACACCCGTGCTGTCGTGGCCCCTCCTGGGGGCCAGGGAGTCAAACTCATCAAAGAACAGGATGCACGGCTTGGCAGCTTGCGCCCTGGAGCAAAGAGAGGAAAGGAAATGGTTGTTAGAGCAGCTTACTATTATTATTAATATTTGATGTTACTCATTATAGCTAGCAACTATAAAGGTATGCTGCAGTCATAAGAGAGTGACAGAGTAAATGCAAATGTTCACTAACCTCTGGAAGACATCACGGACTCCTTGCTCACTAGCTCCAATGTATTTACTCAGAAGTTCTGGTCCCTGCAGAGAGGTAAATATCCTGTCACTGAACATACAGGTTGCTCTAAGAACAGACAAAGTCCTGTTTTTTAATGTCAGAAACAAAGTCCAACCTACCTTGATGCTGATGAAGTTCATACCACTGTCTTTGGCCACGGCCCTGGCCAGCAGGGTTTTCCCTGTACCTGGAGCTCCATAGAGCAATATTCCTGAGCGATGGCGGATAGGAAGTTTGGAGAACAGGATGGGATACTGCAAAAAAATAAGACACACAAACAACTATCAACATTATTTGTATATTACTTTGATTTCTGTTGATCTGTGTGACCATGTTGCATTCAGCACAATCTACTGTAAAATAAGTCACTGGGCATTGTATGACACTGAACATTATGTCATTATTATTAGGCCAATATAATTTTAATCAGAAGTAAACTTAATTTGTTTTAACATGTTAAATTTCCTTTAAAATTTTTCATCACTAACTTTGAGGTATTTATTGTATGAAGTGTACTTTCTTCTTAAAAAGGACAATGTTATGTGTTATACGACTTGTAGATAATAGAGTTGGTGTACTCTGGCCTGAAGGCCTCAATTTCAAGGACCTGCTCATGGGGTTCTGCACAAAACAATAGCCGCAGACAGATTGAAGATTATGAGGGCTGGCAGCAGCAAAATTACATGATAAAAATAGATCAAATCAAACCATCCAATCACCAGACAACCTACTGTGCTTTCTAATAACTGTATGAGTGTGAAGTGCACAAGAAGTGGAAGTAACAAATATGTAGACATACAAAACATAATGACATTGTATTGGAACTTGAAAACTCGGTTATAAGTTTGAAAAGGATCTGCTGAATTCCAACACAAACAGATTAAAAACTGTTTACACATTTATTGTTCTGGATGAAATTGAATAGTCAACATGAAACTAATGAATTCAAAGGGTTTGGAATTGAAAGCAGTGAAGATGAATTTGACTTTACAAATCAGTTCATTGTCTGAATTCATCAATTGACTGATATTACTCCCACTTGTCTTGAGACATTTAACAACTTAGTTCCAAAACAATCAATAGTAATCATGGTCTACAAGTATTATCTAAGTGAAAACACTGACACTAACCTTAGCGGGGAGCAGTATGGTGTCCATTAGCTGCTGTCGCACCTCCCTCAGGCCCCCTACCCTTTCCAGCCCAACTCCACTTGGGGTGTGAAGGTCTGCACCCCACAGCGAGGGAGGTGTAAATCCTTTCAGAGCCTGCATGAAGTCCCTCCACGACAGACACACAACTGAGAGACACAGAGCACAAACAGATAATGTGAAAGTGGCACAATAAAATACCATTAATTTCACTGGATACATGAAGAACAGCTGGAAATCGACTTTAAATAAACAGTATGGAACTTTATTATGAATTCTAAACATTAAGTGTAGCAGACCAAAACCTTTGGTACCCTGATCTCCGTATCCTCTTTGTACAGTGTTGGCATGGACAGCCCGCTCCAATAGTAGTACAAGGTCCTGGGGCATGTATCCCTCTGTCTCCTTAGCAAGAGCTGCCAGGTCTAGAGTCTGTAAGGTCTCCTCAGACAGGCTGGTTTTTCTGAGGATCAGATGGCGCAGGATTTCTGCTCTTTGAGCCTACAAACAATAACAAACAAAATAGCTGTTGGTTTTTCACTTTTTAACTTTACCAGCGTGCACATGTCTGTGTTTGTATTTGTGTGTTGACCTGATCCGGTGGCTGGATGTGTACAAAGCCCTGGATGAAGTGGGAGCCCTGCACCTCGGTCAGGGAGGGGTGGAGAGAATGCTCATTCTGGCTGGTGATAATCAGACACACCAGGCTGGAGTGAACCACCACTTCATCCACCACATCCTTCAGACCTTCAGCCACAAACAGACAAGAGGAATCAGCATCAAGGCTCATGATCATTATTATTACATACACGAAAACAGACATTCCCCCACACACATACAAAAAGTAGAATTAATGTTTTACTCTGTGCAATGTGCTGCTGCAGCAACGCCTCGGGACCACGCTCATGTTCCGGTGAGGTCGGTGCCCCAGTTATATGGTCCAAGTCATCGAGTAGGACAACTGAAGGCTGCATCCACTCTGCCTGTTCAAAAATATCCTGCAGCATCTGTCTCACTGTTTCTGCCCTTTTGCCTGAAAGGAAAAAAAATACAATTCCTATGATAAATACATTCACCTCATACATAGCTTTCTTTGATATAAAGTATGTTCGTGGAGTATCTGTTAACCTTGTAGTTTTTTGCAGTCCACGACCTCCACATGTGCATCCAGATGTTCCCTAGCTTTTCCACAGAGTGCTCGGGACAGAGTACTCTTTCCACTTCCCTGTGAGGAAACATGAAAACTAAGGAGATGTTGCATAGTACAGAAAACAATATTTTTGGGATAAAGATACTTTATATTAAATAAGCATTTGTGCTAATTCTCGAATTTCCCCTATGGGGGATCAATTAAGAAATATCTTATCTTAAATTATGCTGTCTGTGTGACAGGTTCAGGCTGACAACATAAGCACTCTACATAAGTTCATCAAAATGATTGTAAACGCTTTACTTTACTCTCAGATAATTGTAGAAATGTCTGCGTTGTGAGCAGTATTAATATTACAGCTATGTAAAGAGATACCTTAGCACCAGTGACGAGAAGAGCTCCTCCTTGAAGACCTTGCCCAGTGGTACCAAGCTCTCGTGAGAGGGGACTTCCCAGAAGGCTGTGGGACATGAACTCAAAAGCAGTTCTAATGAGCTCATTGACCCCACTGGAGACAGACAAAGGAGTGAGAGTTACAGAGTGAAAAGAATCCTTGCTTAAACCATAAACAGACTAACAAATAGCTATATGCTTACCCAAGAATACTGAGGGAGGGCAGCTCTAGTTTGTTCGTCTCAGCTATAGATTTCTCAGCTGGCATTGTCACTGGCTCTCTGTCTACCTATAGATGACACACAGTGGCAAGTGTGAGATTCCTGAAATCCAGGCAGTACCAGAAAGCTTTGAGACATTTTGTTTTTTCCATTATGCATAGAAAAACTGCATGCAGCAATTGGTTTTTAAAGAAACAATTCACATGATAGGCATGCTTTTACCTGTATGTCTTTCTTCTGGATAACAGCAGGTGCTAATAAAAACAGCTGGTCCAGAGGGTCACTCTTTGCTTCTGGTTTCAGCACAGTTAAAGCAAACTCTAACTTTGCTATGAATGAGAAAAAAGGTTGGGAGAACAGTGATGTTTTATTGCAGCTGAAAGTACTGTAATAATAATGTGTGCATTATGTGATTTTGGTATTCAGTATATTACTAATTTTACCATACTGCCATCTGCAGATTAGTAAAATAACTTGTAAAGAAGAATGAATCACCATCAGTTCCATGTAGGAGGATGTTGCCACACCGTGGAGTCAGACAAGCTAAAGGTTCATGACACTGAGTGTGCAGCCAACCAAGGAACGCTGTCTGGATCGCCTCATCATCCTCTTCAGGCTGAAGATCAAATGGACATAAGGGAAAGAGATAGATTAAGACTTAATAATAAATAATTGACATTTAATACATCTCTGTACACTACACTGTAACAACATACGGCTACTATAGCACTCACCAGTGGTTTTAGGGACTGTAGACGAATAGAGGAGGCCACTTTTACAGTTGATTTGACTGGCTTTATTCTAACTGTTGAATGTGGGATGGTATTCAACCTGATGGCCAGGGGCTGAGGAATCTGAAAAAATACAAAGAAGCAGACACCTGAGCTACAGTGAAAGTGTCACATTTAATCTTGGGTGATGAGATAAATGAATCAACTATTCCTCTTTGTGACAGCATACTTACCCATACTCTTCCACTATGGATCTCTCCTTTGTTGTGACTTCTTGCCTCGCCTGCCAGCTTCCCAGTACCATGGCACACCACCCTGACCACCATGGCTTCCTCTTCTTTTGTCTCTTCTCCTCCATCTGCAGTAGCAGCAGCAGCTTTATTAACTCCTGCGTTCCTCTTTTTCTCCATGGCCTGCTTGACTCTCTCCCTCGTTTCTTTAGGGGAGGTAACTTTGGAGAGCAGGCCATAAGTCACTAAAGACTGACCTCCAGTTAGCCCAGCATTCAACCAATGGCTCAGAGGAAATAAGTGAATAACGCCAGATGCAACATGGTTTATAGTGCAAAGAGAGGCTGAAGGTGCACCACACACTCTGTAGATAGAGTCACTGAGGAGGGCAGGGATGTCAGGTACAGGTGGTAGCTCTTTAACTGGGTCATAAGTACCCTTTATCATATAACGCACTAGGCTCTTCAGGTCAGCAATCCCACCCCACTGGTGGCTTTGAGGAATTGGTGACACACTTTCAAAAGATGGTCCCGAGGGGGAGGAATGATCCATATTTTGCTGTCTCTGAAAATGCTGCTTCTCACTGGTTCTCACTGAAGAACTACTGATGTTGCCGTTTCCAGCACGGTTCTTCGGAGAGACCACTAGTTCTGTGAACTGCTCCAGGCGACCATAGGGCACAGATGGTGAAAGCAATACTGCAGAGTTAAAACATACACACAAGAAGGTGAGCAAAGGCTTAAGTAAGCAGGGTTAACTAATGAAAACCACAGAACCACACAATATCTTAGAATCAGTACATAATGGCACATTAAAATTTCATAAATATGAGCAATGCCACAAACTCTGCAGGCATCGGAGTGCACATTCAGTATCTGTCTCCCCATAAATTCCTCAGTTTGGAAGACAACAAGGCAGATTTAACAAACTAGTATTTGCTCAGACAATAGATAATAATTACTGTATTAACTCTAACCTATCTGGATGTAGATGACTGTGTGGCTGTCCACCCACACGGGGAACACGGCATCTTGGAAAACCACTCTGATCTGATCCAGCAGCTGCTGCTCCAGTGCAGCGCTGTGAAGCTCCTGGGAGTGTGAGTCACAGAAAACAGATGATAAAACATTGTTTGATGTGGTTTTGTGTCACAAATCTATCCCTGGTGTGTTCTTTATAGTGGGCGCAGGTTATTTCATTTATGTAGCATAATAATGCTTGTTGTACCCACTGAAGTCTCCATAGTGCTTTTTTATTTATTCTTGGTCATTTTGGTTTCATTGTCTGAGTTGTGTCATATTTTCTGGTTGATTATGTGACGCTACACTGAGGAAGGTGGTTGTATATTTATAATTAATGATCAGTTGCATACACAGGCAGCAAAGTGCCTGTATATAAGAGAGTTATTGTTGGTTTGGGCATAAGGGCTCTGTGGTGTGATGTTGTTTTGCTAGTGTATACGCTGACTAGTTAATGCACTTTATGTTGTAGCTCAAATGTGTTCTTTGATTTAATAGTTCAATCAAATAACATTATATATCAACAACATTACAAATTACTAAAAGTCACTATGCTCACCCACCAAGATTTCCCAGTCATCAGATGTCAGTGGCTCCACAAACACTTGATGCACTGATGAGACCTGGTGACATGGTCTCAGAAAGCCCTGAAGGAAATCACACAACTAGTCAGCCTGGACAGTCAGATGAGAAACACAGCACAGAACAAACTGCTCAATGTGGAGCCATACCTGCTCTCCATCTTTAAGGCCAAGCTTTTCTCCCAGTTGTCGACACAGCTCCACTTTATGGTTGTCCAGGCTGGACGAGGTTCTGTTGTGAGTCCAGCTGAAGAAAACTGAAGATCCATGACCCCAGGAAAACTCCAAAGCCTGGTTCTGAACAACACACACACATATTTATAGTTATATTGCTATATTGTTGTATTTTTTGTTTTGTTTTGGGGGGGGGGTTTATAAACTTCTGCATCATAATCATCCTCCTTTTTTGCTAGTAAACAGGTTCTTTTAATTCAAGTCATTTTACACAGCTTAGACTAACAATCAATTACAGACATAAGTTTGATTTCTGTTTAGAGATGTGAAACTGGAAGGTGAGCAGTAGTATATCGATCCCCTGGTATTTCAAACACAGTGTTCTTTTGGATTTGGATATGTAAAGATGTTATTAGATCACAGCGACCAATTTCTCAGAATGCACTGGCATTTGTAAAAGCTCCTGTTCCATCTGAAATGCAAAGTTTTGTCACCACCAAGTGAAACTGCAGGGGAATTACTACAAAAATTATAAAGTCAAAATGGAAAAATAGTGGAGCTACTATTTATTATAACACTGGCATCTTTGATAAGACAGTGTTTCATGTTTGTTTAGTGATATTCATAAATAGTTATTATTGCTAAAACTGTAAATCAAACCAAGGAGAAACCACATGAATCCCATTGCTACAGCTTACAACACAACTCTTTTCTGTCCTTTTGATAGTGGAGCTACTATTTATCATAACACTGGTATCTTTGATAAGACAGTGTTTCATGTTTGTTTAGTGATATTCATAAATAGTTATTATAGCTAAAACTGTAAATCAAACCAAGGAGAAACCACACGAATCCCATTGCTACAGCTTACAACACAACTCTTTTCTGTCCTTTTGTGGTATTTTGACAGATGCATTTTTCTTCTGGCTGACATCAGCATGGCTTGTAATGGAGTCGTGTTTTACTAAAACCTTTATGCTTGTCAGAAAGTTGACATTGAAGTCATTGACTCATTTTATAATTTCAACAGTGGGAGGTTACTTTGACTAGAAAGTCTCTGATTGACAGCAACATTCATTCCATATAAAAAATAAAGGAATCAACAAGCACACGCTCACAAACGCAAGAAATACCAGGCCACGATTTTTTTGTATGAGCGTTGTATCACCAAACTAAACTTCCACTAACATTAGCTAACACTGCTAAGCTAACTTACCTCGTTCAGAGAAAGATGCGACGTCAACTTTGAGGGGAGGTGAAGAAAACAGTCTTTTGCGTTGTTAAAGACAACAGTTACGGGTTGAATGCCCTGAATACTGAACATGATTTCTGCATAGTCTGACTAGCTCTGTGAATGCAAAGCAGATTGCGCTGCTAACGTCAAGTTGTGCAGCAAACTCATAGTCGATCGATGCACTCTGCGTTTGTCCAGCTAGACCAAAGCAGCTGATACCCAGCTAAACTTTTCAAAATAAGATATTTGACATAGACACGCTATGGATTTGTGCGGATTCGAGAGAGCGAGAGCTCTTATTTTGTAGTCTGTCAACCGGAAATTTATTTCATAAAACATGGCGGCGCCTGTCAACAACAGTTCAGACTGCTGGAGCGTCCCAGAGGTTTATAGACATCATGAACAGCGGAAAGTGTGTATTTCTCGACCTAAATATAGAGAAGGGAGGAAGGCGAAAGCCGTTAAGGTAAGAATATGCTAAGTATCAGTACGAAAACACAATGTAAGCTATGAGACTGTTACTCCCAACGGTGGCTAGAAGGTAAATGTCACGAGACAATACATTACTTAGTATTGCAAACACATTGTGAAGCAGTTGCCATCATGTTTCTCCTGTGCATCATCAGGTGTACACCATCAACCTAGAGTCTCGGTATCTGATGGTCCAGGGGGTCCCAGCCATTGGAGTGATGACTGAGCTGATCCAACTGTGCGCCCTGTACGGAGTTGTGGAGGAGTACAGGCCCCTGGACGAGTACCCGGCTGAGGAGTTCACGGAGGTCTATCTTGTCAAGTTCCAGAAACTCACCAGTGCCAGGTTCAGGATGTGACTTAGACAGACCATTATACTGCAGTGTCAACGCTGAAAAGATCTGCTGAAAGATTTAGTTTCAATGTTTCTGTTTCAGAGCTGCCAAACGACACATGGACGAGAAGAGTTTCTATGGTGGTGTGCTGCATGTGTGCTACGTCCCAGAATATGAGACTGTGGAAGACACCAGGCTAAAGCTGCAGGACAGGAGGAGATACGTAATCAGGACTGTTCAGAATAAAGGTATGTACTCTTAACCCAAATATCTTTTTCTTTTCTATTCAGTTTTACACTGATCTTGAAAAACGTTCGTCGAACGTGAACTGCATGTTGAAACTAAGTTTTTTTCCTCTTAATATTGTTGTTATAAAGCAAGAGAAAAGGAACAGAAGGAGGCAATAAACAAGGAGCCCACATCCTCCGACACAGCCACTACATCAGAGACGTTCATCACCAGACATCATAAAATTTGTGACGAAGATAATACAAGGGAGACTTCAAACATCAACCATTATTCAAGCTTTCCTTTACTGCCTTTACCTCCCCAAGAATATCATTACTATGGACATAAAAATCGACATGGGACTGCACCAACAGAGGACAAAATGGGGACATTACATAATGCCATCATTGACACAGAACAGCAGCCAGCACAGAGTTCAAGCTCCAGCGAAACCTTTTCAGAGAGAGACAGAGGCACAGAACACAGGCTGACCTCAAATCAGTCTTCTGCAGTCAGATTTGTCCCACGGACCACAAACCTGGAGAACAGGAAACGCAGAATGGAAGAGTCTGTTGAGCACTCACTGACTGATGTTACCAGAAACAGTGAGCCACTCATTGGGCCAAAGCTACCAGAACCACCTAAACTAGACATGGAGGATGAGTCACTGAACACAACTGTAAGCCTGATCAGGAACACAATGAAGCAGGTAGCCTATAATCTGATGTTTCGATGGAAATTAAGAATGAAAAAAAATCTTCACTGTAGTCTTAATGCTTTTATTCACATCAGTAAAATCATTTGTGTCATGTTTTTTAGGTGGAATCCGTTCCTGACCTCAAACCAGTGAAGAAAAAGGTGAAACCACGTCGTCGGATTTGATGAAGCGGGCTTCCTTGATGCTGGACTTATGCAACTGCTATTACTTTGGGAAATGACCATTTAAACAGTTTCTCTTGGCAGCTTGTTTTTATTTACAATTTTCCATCACAGTGCAAACAGCAAACATTTTACTGTATAGCTGAAAGTGTACATGAATGTGATTTCTTCATCATTCCAGTTGTTCCTTAAATATACGTTCAAATGTCTCAATACTCTGAAAACAGAGGAAAATAGAATGTAAGATTAAGAATTTCTCATTTAGAAGTTGAAGTTATTCGTTTTTCAACAGCCTTTAATTTGTGATTACCATGGTGTCAGGAAGGCAGGTTCCGAAAGCCTCAAGTAGTAGATTCTCCTCTCTCACTGCCTTTTCAAAGTCAGCAAAAGATAGTCTGCCATCATGGTCATGGTCCTACAAAAATGAAAAACATTGTGCTTTGCCTGTGTTCAAACAATAAAATGCAAAGTTTGGAGGTGATGCAGAGAGAGTATGCACAAGTAAATCAAGGTATAGCCAGTAAAATCAATAGACCAGCAGCATCCATCGTCTTACCATCTTCTTGAGTGTGATCTCCACCAGGTCTTTGATTCCTTCGTCAGGGTCCTCCTCTGTGGGCTGTCTGACGAGGCTGTTCTTCAGCATGAGAAACATCTCCTCTCTGGAGATATAGTTGTCACCGTTCAAGTCATACACATAAAAGCAGTCTGAGCCGTGCAAAGAGGGAAGAGTTGTTAGCTGGATAATAGCTTGTAGCTCAAATTTTTATGCAAGAACTTACACTTTATTTTTTCATCCAAGGTCCCTCGAAGGAAAACAGACAGCCCCTCAATCCATTCTTTCATACTGACAAAGCTGTCATTGTCTTTGTCAAATGTCCTGAAAACTGGAGGACAGATCATCCTTAACAACTAGCACATGTCCAGGTTATCAAACATCTCCAATGCCCTGCATCTAATGTTTGTCCTTCCAAATATGAAATCTTTTCTGTGTCATCCTGTGCCATAAGTATTTTTGAGTGTGGATGAGCAATAGACAGAATACCTCCATCCATGATCATGTCATCGGTCATCCCAAAGTTGTTGTGCAGTATGCTCCTGAACCTCCCTCTGTCCAGGCCGTTAACTGCTCTTCCAGGGATAGTTGGCTCCGGCAGAAGGACGTTAAACTCTCGGATAAGACACTCAACCTCTCTTTTATTGACTGGGGTCATTGAAATAGAACTTATATTAGCTCTGTGGCATTTTGATTTTTTTTAAAACAATCAAAGCTGATTTTTTAATTTTACTTTCATTTTACAAGGAATATTCCCGTTGATTTTCCAACATATCTTTTACAAGGGAGTGCTGGGCAAGACAGCAGCATAAAGAGTTTCACATTAAAGAACAAACTGAAAATAACAAAAGGGTTAGGTGTCCCTGATTGGTTAGTTAGAGTAAGAGTATCAGAATAAGCCAATCAGAGGCGGGGTACGGCGCATCCCGGAAAGTGCACATAATGGTTGAACAGACTAGTTTAGCATAAAATAAGATAGATACTTCGATAAGTTTTAACGGAATACTCACAGTGCTCCACTTGTTTTGAGATTGTTTCAGCGAGAGATTGAATCAACTTTCTGTTCATAGCAGACATTTCCGACATGTTTAGAGGCGGGACGCGGAACAGATACAGGCACACAGAGTCCTCCGGCAGGGGCGATGTTGACGTTTTGTCGCCCTGGCAACCGTGCAGCGCCGCATTAAGCCATAACGTGGCTGCGTGATGTCACGGACAGTTCAAATATTCATATATCATTATAGAAAATACATTTTTTAAAATTGATATGCGACAAAATTGGCTGGATTTTGCAGGAGGAGTTTGCATTATTAACACAAATACAGTATGCATACAATTGCCTGAATAAACTTATACTTTTTAAAACTAAAATCCAGCTAACATGATATTAATCAATGTATGAAAAACATACACTGTGAATTAGTATTCCTTAACTCATGAACTGCGAACTTATCAAGTCAAACTGACATGATCATTTGTTGATGGTGAGCGACAGGAATTCATGTTACAGGCCATTTTAATTCACGCATTAAATCATCATGAGTCATGCATTAGCTAAACAGCACTTGTAATTAGTACCCTTACTTTAAAGTGTTACCTAATTTCCTAATCCCACTAATCTCAAAACAAAAAACTATCACTTTAATCAAGGTTAACATAAACGTTTATTAACAAGACCTCATCAGTTACATTTTAGTAGAACTAAGGTCTGATTTTTAAACATCTGAACTTCTGCATCATCAGTCAGATGAATGGGGAAGAATATTTACAATATGAAATGTATGAAATATAATTTGAAGCTCAAAAACAAAACCAATTTACAGTAATACACCTGTGTGTGCAGTCATATGTTTAGTCATCAGATTGTTTCGACTGAACTTCTTCCCACAAACTGTGCAGCTGTAGGGTTTCTCTCCTGTGTGGATTCTCATATGTACGTTCAAGTTGCCCACATGGCGAAACTCTTTCCCACAAATCTGGCAACAGTATGGCTTCTCCTCTGTGTGAATCCTCATGTGCACAGTCACGCTGTTGCCGTGTCGAAACTCTTTACCACACACTTCACAGACGAACAGTTTCTCACCAGTGTGGATTTGAGTGTGCGTGCTCAGATGTGCGTTGTTGCTGAATTCTTTGCCACAGAAACGACAGCAGTGGGATTTGCCTCTTCTCTTTGTGTCTTTATTTGGTGGAGTCGGGCTCAGTGGTTCACAACTTTTAGTCAGCTGGTTTCTCCCTGTGTGGCTCTGCATGTGGACTTTTCTGATACTGCAGCCTGTCAGTGGTTCTAAACCCAACTCAGTCCCCATGTTATTCAGAGTCACTGAACAATCTGGTAAAAGAGTCCAACACTGACTACTCGACTGAGAGTTTCCCTCAACCTTTCTGTGGTCAGCTGATGCGTTGGGTACAGGCTTTCTGTCCTCATTTTCTGTGTCATGAGTTTGTACCTCACCTGAGTAAATGCAGCTTTTCATACAGGTGGGTGTCACCTTAAAATTGCTGGTATCAGATTCCTCCATGTCTGGTAGCTGCTGTCCTGGACTGCTCCATGGCTCCTGCTGTTCCTGTTTGATCACTGGAGGCTCTGGGACCAGCCGGCCACAGTCCTCCTGGCCCTCATCTGGGTTGTTGTGGCAGCTCTCAGGACTCCACTCCTGCACCTCTTTCTGCTCATGTGCAGAGACAACAACCTGCGGCGTGTCTGTGAAGAGACAAAGGTGAGAAAATTGCTTTCTTTCTTTCTTGGTCAGCTCTCTACTCTCTCTCCTGTCCAACAAAAATACTACTCAATTAAAGCACAAAAACGATTCTCCCATAAGAAGACATATCAATACCCCATATTGATCACTACCTGTGTGTCAAAGTTCATCATTAAGCACAGCTGTTGACTGCAGGGTAACTGGACATGTTTAGTGACAAAAAACATCACTAACGTGGCCTCAAAAAGAGGATTACGTTGGCTATGCTCAACGTTTGTACAGTATGTACTGAGATGTGTTATTTACTCCACCCTCGTTGATATAAATGAGGTGGACAAAATAATAGAAACACCTGTCAGAATAACGCAATACAACTTTTCACACATGCAGTAGATCTGTAAACAGACTTTGCTAAGTGAACTAAGTTGCACTTCAATTTAATACAGCTTTAGGATGTAAAAAAAAAAAAAAAAAAAAAGGAAGAAAAAAACAGAACACACCTTCACTGTGTAAATCCACTTCTTGTTTAAGTTCACGCTGCAGTAGACTGTCCTGTTCATACTCTCTTATGGTCCTCTGCACCGCTGCAAAGATCTCCTCTGCAGCCGAGCTCAGCCTCTCACTGATGAACAGCCTCAGCAGCTGCATGTGAGACATCTTCAACAGCTGACAGCCCTCAAACACACCACAAACCATCAGCGCTCGGGCATCAAGTTCATGCACAGAAATATGATGGGGACTACATCTGGCTGTAACCTTCAAAATAAAAGCATGAACGCACAAGAATTCTTGTGTACAGTTCACGACTGAGCTTACATTGAACCCTACAATTTAAATGCCACTTAATATTCAGTATTCAGCTGATCCCAAATTAGTAAATAACATTTAAATGATCAAATACAAATACAGGATCTTAACAGTGATCATCTCATGCAAAACATACAGATGTAGGCAAAATTACTCAAGACTCATTAACATATCCAAAACATAAAGAGTATCTGGCGTTTTGAGGTATTACTTGAAATAGCCCAGCACAGTAATGTTACTGGAGCTGGAACTAAAGACATTAATGAGTCACAAAAGTTAAGATGCAAAACCATACAGCCTTATGGGGACTTAATTTGGAAGCCAAATAGCCCCACTTCCGGTCTTAGTCCAGTTTGAAGTAGTCAAGCTCGCCATCTGCTGGACAGGAGCTCTGGCTCATATGATAAACGCTTTCCGTCACTGTCTTTTGATAATAAATGGTAGGGTTGATACCTGATGTAAAAGTTTTTTTTTATGATGTGAAAAAAACAACGAGGAAAGGACATTGTCTTCTCTTCTTGTCCTCTTGGCCTTATTCTCCACTGTCTCCTCTTATTTGCCTGAGAAGTATAAAGTGAAAGTATAAAGTCTGTCCACAAGATGGTAGTCAGCTCATGTATAAAAAAAAATCATACACCTGCTGCCCCTTTCTAATCAATCTACTAACAGAAATGACACAGAAGAATCTAATACTTACAGTTGTCTGAATAATTGAAATACATGTTCCTGCTCCCTTAGAGTGAACATAATTAGGCCTATTTTTCTTGCTCCAAAGAGTTTAAGAGGTCTGGGAACCAACTTGAAATAAATATGTGGTAATATATCTCTCCATCTTTGTTCCTTGATGCAACATTATAATTTAGTAAGTAAGGATGAACACTGGATGATTTATGAGTTCAGGTTTGATATTTAATTGATAAACTACATCAGATTACAAATGCACTTTTGTCAGATAAGACACAGATGGAACCAAAACATACAAGTAAAACGTTTGAAATGCAGGTAGATTTGGTTTCAAAACTAAATATTTCTGATCTACGCCATTAATTCACAATATTGCACCACTACTGCCTCCTCTGTCTGTGTTCATAGCCTATGTATGAAAATCACAAATAAACAGTGTATGTGTGAATCATTGTGACAGAGAGGTTAAATGTGCTGACAGTGTCTTTTCAGTCCAAGCATTATAAGAACATGTGTATGACTGTGTATCAAGTGTGTCACTAGGACCGGTGTGTGAGGTTAGTTCTGATTGGTAGTGTTGCGTCAATCCAGTGGTTTGGGTTTTCAATCATGGAGGTCCACACAGTGACCTCCTCCTCTGTGGAGTCCATCCAGCTGACGGCCTCCCCATAACTCTGACCTGTCATGAAAAAAAAAACACTTATTAAGTATTTATGTTGAAGACGTTAACCAACCACAACCCACTCACTGAGGAACGATGCTTTCTTAAGGGGCTGTGAAAACAACCCCAACAACTGAACTGGTCCTGTGTGTACATACATGCACATATTCTGTATTTCCCTGTGTTATTCTTACGTAAGACATAGCTGCAATGAAAAGCAATACATCAGTGTTCATGTGTTGCCTTCAGTGGTGACTCACCTGGAGAAGCAAATAATCCTACCAATAGATTCAAATCTTCACAGTCAAATCAAAAAAAAATCACAGCCCCCAAGCTGTGAGCAGTAATAACAAACAATCCCAAAAGTCTACAGAAGCCGACTCTGCCCTCTGAATACTACAACTTTATGTTAAAAGCTGTTTACAACAAGCAAAAACTCATCAAAGTTGTCACTTCCCACACATCTACTGACATAATCTTCAGGAAACCCACAATGAGACCAAGGCTTGTGCTTTATGAGTGGTTTGAGCTTGAGTGCTACTCTGTCCTTGTGAAGCACCAACTATGAGCAAAACAACACCATCAACATCACTTCACAACAAATAAATTACCTGAAATCAGAATTGTTTTCTACATTGCTCACATAGACAAATTCGAAGGTGACATCTACTTCACCCCGTTCTGTCATCTGTGTGAGGGAATTTAACAGCCACCGGCCCAACATAGCACGTTTAACAATGCACAGTAACACTGAGACTTGGTAACTTAGAAATGACCTCGCTCTGATGACACGACCATCTGACATGCCTGAAATGCCATTAGGACAAAATACAGTGCAATGTGAAGCAGTGAACTCAAGTACTGTCATCATACCACTCCAAAATACCACTGTAGATTAAGCATAAAACTGCTTTTATGGCACCATCTACAAAGCTGATCATAAAACAAACCAACCAGTCAAACAGCCTCTTTAATGTCCCA
The DNA here is from genome assembly GCA_037975185.1 of Centropyge bicolor. Classification (NCBI taxonomy): domain Eukaryota; kingdom Metazoa; phylum Chordata; class Actinopteri; family Pomacanthidae; genus Centropyge; species Centropyge bicolor. The sequence goes on from JBBMOC010000005.1 coordinate 6,928,323, forward strand.
TCCCCTGATGCGGAAACTGCTGCCCTCCTACAAGCCTATGAAATGTCAGGGGACCCATGAGATAGCTTTGAATCTCTAATCACCGCTCAGCACAGAAAATGGGATGAGAAGTTGGCAAAGCCGAACTTTAAAGGGAGATGCTGGAGCTTTTATTCATCACCTTGTAAGCCTTTTGTCACACTGAATCGAGCCTCCAGTCACTTACTCACTTATAGAAGACAGTCCAAGACAAACATATGATTGAGTCAGTTTAAAAAGTGCACTGCAAACAACAGCCCGAAACTGAGATGTGCTTGATAAGAGATAAGATAAGATTCTGCCAAAACCAGGTTGGTATCTACAAGGACTGCAGCACAGGAGAGCAAATACTGTCCCTAATTACCAATATTGACTGCTGTTTTCAGAACAAGGTAGACAAAGATGTGTTGTTCCCCTACCTGGTCACTTATTATATCATCTGCCACAAAGGGCCTGACTGAAACTTATAAGGGCAAATGACCAGTCCTTCCATTTATCAGGTTTATATGCTTATAATAAAACAATTTTGAGTGTGCATCGATGTGTGTGTGTCATTTAGTCCCTACAACAGTGTGGGTGTTTAAAACAAATATTCACATGTGATCATAAAAGTTAAAGTCTAGTTTGCTGCTTGCAATCATCCAATATTGTATACCTGCTTCATGAAAGCTTATACATAAACAGCTATTTGTTTGCAATAAAAACGCAAAGCTGATTGCAGCTTGTATGTAGAATGACTACGATAGCAATTGTAATATTGCACCTTCTAAAAAATTACAAAGTGCTGCACAGAATACAGCTACAAAAAATAGACAGCATACTGCAGATTACAGAGAAAGAAAGTCAGTAAAGATTGATTGTAAGAAGGTTTTTGAAGCCATTTATAAACTCAGCTGTTCTAACAGAGGGCAAAAACAGTAAAAGCACAGTCACCCTTGGATTTGCAGAAGGTGCGGTGTATGAATAACAGACCTTGATCACTCATGATATGAGTGGCTTAGAGGTGGAATAGTGATGCAATAGTTCAGAAATGTATGAAGGATCTAGAGTCTAGACCATGTAGGGTCTTGTATGTGATAATATAATAATATATCTTGAAATCAATTCTATACTTTACGTTGAGCAAATGAAGGGAACGTGATCCACCATTAGCACTGATTAACAGCCTGGCTGTAGCATTTTACACAAGTTGGCTGAAACAGGAGAAAAAAAGCATGGCTGTAGCCAAAACATGAAAAAATAGAGTATGGATTAGTAATTTTAGATCTGTGGTTGATAGCATTGACTTGGTTTTTGTGATGTTCATGAGTTGTAAAAAGAAGGTTGGCACAAGTTTGTTCATGTGTGGGTCAGAGTTCACATTTTGGTCAAAGATGACACCCAGGTATCCTGAGGATGATTTAACAGGTTTAATGGAACCATGGATTGAACCCTGTGGAAGTATATGGGCAGTAGAGGACAAAAAGTTCTCAATGGCAACCTGAAACTTCCTGTTTGACAGATAGGACGAGAGCCAACTGAGAACACAGCCTGAGATATCAACTCACTCTCCTGTACTCTTAATAAGAGCTAAATAGTAGTACTGGAAACTGGCTAGTCTCTTCTAGACATGAATAAAAGCAGAGAGAGAGAGTGGAGAGACACTCACCAGTTCCACAGCTCAGACGGATCCCTCCTAGGACGTGTGATTTTAACCCTTCACGCTGCCAGGCAGTCAACTCAGCACACGCCTCTTTCAGGTCACTGGTGTGGAAACCATCATACACCATAGTGTGGTTGTAGGTGGGGCTGATGGAGCGCTTCACCATCCGCGTCTTCTGACCACTCTGCCGACTGGCATCAGGGAGTATGTAGCTTGTGAGGTGTAGATTAGGATTAGAAAACAGTTAAAATCAGAATTTCGTTGAATATTGATATTGTTATTGATATTGTATTGGGTCTATATAAACACAGATCAGATGTTTAAATTTCATTTAAAGTTGTTGTCCCAGCGCAGTGAAAAACAGGAGGCCTCAAGGGCTTTGATGCATTGATTTTTGCTCTCAGTGCTGGATTTAAGAGATGTAATTTGCACTCCTTGGCTGGCCACCAGAGCCTGTGTTGTGTCCAGATTGCAATGCCATGATTCTTGAAATATAATTCAGTAAATAAGTTTTTGCTCAGTTTGTAAAGTTTATGATCAGCAATAGATGTAGACAGGAGAAAAGAAAGTGAGAACGCCGGATTTTGCTTCTACCTCATCCTGGCACAAACCAGATGTCCCTGTGTCCTGTTCTATAAATAAAATTGCTGCCAGAAAACAGAACTGATGACAAAATATCAGCAAACACAATAAAGAGCTGACACACCTTCTAACAAAGGAGTCCAGAGGGCCCCCTTTGTTGGACAGGAGACCTTGAGCCTCCCGAAGCCAGATGTGAAGCTCTCCTGTTAGAGGTAGACCACCACCTTCATACACACAAACACACACACACACAATGTATGAGACATATGTGATTGAGGTAGGACATAACTTGCACCATGATGTGTCTGCTCCCTCGCTCACCCTCGAATCCCTCTGGGATAAACTTAATAGAGAGCATGATGGTCCCACGACTGCTGATGGAGTCTGGACTCAAATGAACCTGCGATGGGGGCAGGAAGGGGGGAGGAGAAAAGACAAAAAGATAAAGGCAGAGGAAGAGACAAGGGGAGGGAAGCAAGTGTGGAAGCAGGAAAAGATTAAGGTTACATAAAAGCTTAGTTGAAATTCACAGCGTGTCTTCGTCTCCCTTCAGCTCTCCCAGACACAAGAGACACTCCTCCCTGTATTCTGTGTCTCCAACAAAGCTGCTGAAACTGCTGCTACTCAGATACTAAACAAATGTAGATGCAGGCAGCATAGTGTTTTTGGTAAATATTTGTCTGGGAGTATTCAAACTCGCATGCTAATTTATTTGACTACATGACTGTGTATGAAAGTCCTTCATGTCTGCCCTCCCCTACCCGTGGCTGCAGGTCCTGCCACAGTGGCTGAGTGAAGGTCCAGTCCCAGAGGCCCAGAGACACCTCCACCTCCCCCAGAAACACGTTCCTCCCCATGGGCTCAGCATGCCACACGGACAGGTTCAAGGTCCGGCTCCGCAGCTCTCCCATCCGCACTTTATACTATAAGATAAGAACCAGGATCAGGCAACACATGAAGGGATGGAACTGGCAAGTGATTTATAGAAAGGATATCTTCGAGACTGGAGGAATAAGTGACTGCAGTGCACGTTGCAGGGCACACAGAGGAGAGCTGAGGGACAAATGGCAGATGGGGGATTTCTGTGAAGGCTGCAACTTTATGTAATATGTAAATGAGAGAGTGTCTCACTCGGAGCGTCTGATCATAGACTGGGTTTAGTGTCTTCCTCTTCACTGACGTCTTCTTCTTACTATGACTTGACTTGTCCGGCAAGAGATAAGCTTTGACATATCTGTGAAAAACGCACACACACGTAAGTGTCATAGTTGACAGATTTTCTATGTGACACTGTTGCGGCAAGATGCACTTTCACATGCACTGTCACTTACGGGTCAGAGCGGTTTTTGCGTGCCGAAGCGATGTCCTCACAGCGATACACTTTGACTTTCAGCTCCTCCTTCTGGGTGTCGTAAGCCAATGAGAATTGGATGCGGCCCCTCACCTCCACCACACCGAAATCTCCTGAGCTGAACAGACTCATCATGCTTCCACTGAGCTATAACACACACACGCAGAGCAGGGATCGGCTCCTACGTCATTGTCCAGAGCTGAGTCATATTGCGTCACTGGTTGGCCAATTAAACAAGCGTTTGTGTGTGTGCATGCACGTATGCATGTGTGTCTGTGCCTACCGTGTAGCCCGAATGAAGGCTGCCGTTGCTGCTGGTTTTCAGAGAGGCTGGATCTGGCTCTGTCAGGCTGCTGCTCAGAGAGTCACTGTCCCCGTTGTGACCGTCAAAGTCTTCCTAAACACACACACACACACAATTCTCAGATATACTGATCATCTATCAATATTCTCTCTATATATCATGTCCTTTATGGCTTTATTATACTTTACATTTTGTGATTGCTTTATACATTTAAATAATTAAAAGCTCAGTGTTGGGGAAGTATCTTTGAGTAGGAAGTGAAATAAATGTCCAGTGTACCACAATAATCAGTGGCTGATGTGTATTATAATCACCTCAGGTTCCTCTGAGTGGCCATTACTTCTCCTTTCAGACTCTGTGAGCAGAAGGATGAGTTAATAATACTTAGAGACACAGAGAGTCACGGAGGCACTGAGAGAGAAGCTTTCATACCTTTGGATGATGAGAAACTCTCTGTGTGCTGGAGACTCTGGAATTGGAAATGAAGATTTATATTTAGATGATTTTTTTCAAGCACAGGAAAAAGTAGCAAGCATACGCATACAGACCTGTGCTGCGGGAGATTTTGTTCTGGGTGTGGGTGTAGGTTTCAAACTTTCTTCACTCCTAAAAGCACAAACAAAATATTGTGAAGATGGAGCTACACACCATGAAATTAGTTTTCTGCAGCTCTCAACTAACCCGTCAGTCTCCTCGTATGTGCTGTCCTGCAGTCTGATCTCGGCCTCCGGAGAGGTGTTGTTGTTGTGGGAGGTTTCCTCTCTCTCGCCATTGAACAGTCCAGTCAGGGGCACATCTGTTACCATGGCAACAACCACAGAAGCATCACTGGGAAATCCCTATAATAGTAGAAAAACAGCCCCACAGGTCTGTAATAGCATAACAGTTTGAACTAAAAACAGACCTCTGCTCTTGGTCTTCCTGTGGCGTATGGTGGCGTGGACGAGGGCGCTGCCCGACCAGGTGCGATGGCGTTTGCTGCGCTCCTCGCTGAACCATGCCCCTGTCAGGGAGCGCAGACGTGTCGGGTCTGTCTCTGTCTCCTGGAGGATCCTGCAGCGTTGACACAGGGCCAAGTTAAACAACAAACAGTCACAACCTCCTTTTGGCAAAAGTCAGCCGATGCCAGCCTACGTCAACTAAACAGTCATGTTGTTGTTGTCACTTCTGTCATGGAAGTTACTAGAAGTTCCACAAAAAGGACAAATATATGCGTAAGCTCTACTAATGGAAAAACACACATAAAATCTGACTTGCAAGGTTTCTGTGGACATTAACAACAGGATGTTTCTTTGATACATGTACCACCCTGACAGTAGACCTGAAACTATTACTGGACTAATTAATTAACCAATCCACATGAAAAAAATCATAGGCAACAAGTTTAATAATTAATTGTTTAATTTCAATTATCAGGCAGAAATACTCTTTTTGGTTTTAGCTCATCAAATGTGTGGATTTATTATCATCCTCTCAGAAATTGTGATGTGCATTTCATACTATTTTCAGATGTATTATAGAATAAAAAATGAATCGATTCATCAAAATACAATATATTAAGAATTAGTTGCTGGAGCTGATGCTCTAATATAAAGATTAGTCAATATAAGCATCACAAGAAGCAGACAACACTACTTGACCTTATTAACTAAATCAGAGGTTTTGCATGGCTCCCTGATCATGTGGTCTGTGGTCAGTTTTGTTTATAGCTGTACAAACATTTCTCACATGCAGGCGCTGCTCTGCACTGTAGACAGAAATAATTTCACAATGTTGTCCTTTGACTTCCCACACTGAGGCAAGGCTGAATTATCAACTGAGCCCCAGACTGCTCAGGCCTGCCAAAAGTGCCAGGTTCACAGTGTGGCAATTGGTTTGCACTAATTTTACTAACTAAAAGTTTGTTTGGAAACATGTACTAATAAAGCTTTATCTTAGCTGATACTGAGATTAAATATTTCAAATTACCACATTTGAAACTGCAACACAGCAAATCTGTGCTCAATAAAATTGCTTTCAACCTTACAATACAAACAAGAAATGAATTAAGTGAAAACAGAATAAATGAATGGAGAAACAAAGAATGCCGATGCTTCCTTAAACCTATACTGCATAATATAATTAAGTCATTATCACCCCATTCAGTCATTCTCATCACATTCTCGGACTTGACTGTGACATGCCCCCTTTGGATGGAAGGGTCACTGCAATTCTACTCCTTTAAATGTGTCACCTGTTTGTATGTTTGTGTTAATTACTGGACAAAAACTGGCACCTAAAAAGGATAAACAGTCACCTCTGACCTTACACGTCTGTCGTCAAGACGACGTAACTCCAAGTCACGCTGTAAGACCTGCAAGATGGTGGACTGCTCCTCCTCTGTCAGGTGGCTCAAGTCGAGAGAAGAGTCAGCCTGCTCCTCCTCCATCCCTGAGTGAGAAGCAAAAGCACGACAGGCAACACCTACTCATCACTGATTTCAATCAAACAAATCAAAGAGTATTGAAACACAAAGTCTAATGGAAGACTGCTCTTGTTGTTGTTTGGCTAAACTGGTGCTTCCCAACATTTTTGTCCTTTGACCCCTTCAAATGAAACACATGTTTTTTTTAAACATATTTAGTTTTTAGCTTTTCAAAAGAAATAAGCAAAGACATGTTACAATAATGCATTATTCTGTGTAGCAGATGTATGTTTTATCATATACATTATCTTGAGATCACTGAGGTTTATCTTACCCTGTTGCCCAGGTTGGGAACCACACTGTTAAACTCTTTAATACATTTTGAAATCACGTGTCCTCCAATGGCTCTGGTACCTCAGTGGACGAGGACACATGCTGTGCTAGGTCTGTGTCTGTTCCTGCTCTGAGTGCTTCTCTCTCTAAACTACAAGAACTACCAAAGCCTTGAAAATAAATATAAAAGAATAACACTATTTGAGCTGCCACTACCTGGTTTGACACTAGGGAAAATTATGTTTTTAAAAAAAACCTGCTGCACCGCAATACAGTCATTTTCATGTCTGTGAGTGCTTGAGTGTTTTCACTGCCTTCAGGCTACTTACCTTTGAGTAATTAGCGCATGCGCAAAATGATTCTCCTGAGAGCAGCTGGAGTTTAGCAAACAGGATGTCATGCAAGTGTAGCACAACTTTCATAACCTGGCACCTAAACAACACGAAAACAGTCATAATGCAGCGTGGAGTTGCATAATAATAATAATGATAATGATATATTAATATACATAATATTGCTAATGATAATAATAATCTTGCAGTAAAGTTTGTAGTGATGCACTCTCCTAAAAGTGATTCTGTCCTCTTTTGCACAAGGTTAGATGTTATATTTAATGTTACACTTGGAAATATTATTAAAGTGACTGGTCATGATGGTTCATATAAAGTTTGCCTTGAGAAAAAATAGCTCCATGAACCGCGAGAGAGCGCGCACCTGTCACCACTGTTTCTCTTCTGGATCAAAGGTAAAATTCTCCCCTCACACATTCATTTAAACACACAGACAAACATAAAAAGAATTTAAAAAATATGTTACCTTACTTGACAGCTTCCGCCAGTTCCATCTGTGAAAAGTTGCCTGAAAAGTTGTCTCGTGTGCGTCGAGCTGTGTGCGCAGAGTAAACTCAGAGAACACGCCCTCTGCACAGGGGCTGCGGTCAGCTGGGAGCCGACAATACTGTGTGTGCGTGAGTGAGTGTGTGTGTCTAAGTAACCTCAGTACACAGCTCATGGGGACATCCTGTCACTGTGGGGACAAAATTGAGGTCCCCATGAGTCCAGACTGTTTTTTGAATGTCAATGTCTTCGCTTATAGTGAGGTTAAGACTTGGTTTTAGGGTTAGGGTGTAGTGAAATATGTCTGTCTGTACTTCCTCCACATTGAGGACTGAAACAAGTTTTTAATTTTTGGAAAGTGAAGATATTTTGGGCACTTCAAAGGTTTTAAAGTTAAGACTTGACTTTAGATGTTAGGATTAGGTTTATGTTAAGGCGAAGGAATGCATTATATCAATAAGAGTGTGTGCGTTGGAGTGTCAGATAAGTATGGTGTGTTTGTTTGACTATGTGATATGACTCTCGCTCTCTCACTCACACACAAGGATGTTTTACTAAATGGCAGTTTGTAGGTAGGATGTAACCTTCCTTCTTGTGGCTGTCCACACCTGCTAAACACACACAGAGGCTGAAGCTGCATGTTGACTGTACAAAGCTCATCTGTTGCTGCTGCACCTACTACTGCACACACACACACATACACACATATAAACAGCTTGTTTGAAAGAGAGAGCGTATGAAGCCTGCCTCAAATTTTAACTGAATTTATGGTGTGTGTGTGTGTGTGTGTGTGTGTGTGTGTGTGTGTGTGTGTGTGTGTGTGTGTGTTAGATGTCCCTTTCTCTCACTGGACATGTGTGTGCTGGGGGAGGGTGAATTCAGAATGAAAAGACCTGTATTCAGTCGCTCCCTTTGTCAACAAACTTGGATGACAGCCACAGTCTGCCCTGTTGGGGTACTTTTTTGTGAGGGCTTATTCAAGCCTGTAGGTGCTGGCTCGGACAGCGACTGGTGCATCCAACCAGCCATCCTGCTGCTCCCCTATAGGCCTCCACCACCGCTCTGACCCTGCTGCATGCTGGGAGTCCACACTGGCACCCAGATATGTAAGGATTAATATGATTCTTATCTGCAGATCCTGGGAGGGTGTCTGCTCACACCCACACAGCCAAATCAGTACACTGTTGCTGGCAAACATACACATACACTAACCATGATTAGCTGTCACCAGTTTCTCATTTGCATGCACAAAAAGCATGACATGCACAGACAGATAGAGAAGCACGTGTATGTCTTTAGTTTACTGAAGCTTCCAGGCTTTTAATATTTTTTCATTCTAATGGCATCACAAAAAACAAAAATTTTCATATTCAACTTAATCAGCATTAGCATGACAGGGTCACATCACACCTCTCTTGAGCTGATATGTATGTAATATAAATATGAGCAGCCAAAACAGGACTCTCCTCCATGAAAATGATTTTATATATATAAAAAAAGACCCTGTGTTATTGACAAGTCAAAGCAAAATCACACACAAAGCAAACGATGCTAAAGCCATACTGGAAGTAGTCATGAGGTTTAAGTACCACTGCTATTGGGCCCAACATATTAGGTTATAAAGTGTAATTTTCTATGTTCTCAAGAGTTATTGAGATGATTCCCATGCTAATTTATCTAACTGGCTGCAAGTTAACAAAGGAGAGAAATATGTGACATGCATTAATATTAAATTTTTTGGTCTTAATAAAGCACTAGAAAGCTACGTGGCTTCACATGAAACTATTCTTAGATGTTAGACACAATCTCGATCTTCAGGGTCTCGTTTTGGTCTATTTTAGGATTCCTGAAAAAAGTTTAAAATGCCTGTTATGACCTTGTCTGACCTACTGTCTACATGGGATTATATCACCCTTTCCCACAGCCGCACCATAATATTTACACAGTCGAAACATTGATACAGCTAGTTGCCTGTCCTTTGTATTTCGACGAACACTTAACCTGTAGCATTGGTGAACATTTCTGGGGGGTTTGATCATTAAGATAAAGTGCAGAGAAAATCAGAGCCTTTTTGTTCCTCAACAACAGCCAAAATGTCTCTGAGATATAAATACTATACAAACACAGTGAACACATACACTCAATAATTAATGCAGTAGTCTGAGAAAAATATCCTCTCATAAACACACCCAACCCCCAGGGGTACACATGGGGACCAAACCAAAAATGACAGGGGCTCAGAAAAAAAAAAAAAAAAAAACTCTTGTCGTCACAACTCGATGAGTCACTGCTCTGCTGTCCTGCACCTTCGTCTGTTTGTCCTTCACACATTTTGTCCTCACTGTGGCTGCTCTCTGTGTGAAGACAGACAGAATTATGATATGGACAGATGGGGTTTGTGAGCAGAATTGAAATACAATCTAGAGGGATGTTAAAGGTGAATCACATTGTCTATGAGGTGCGGTGGATCTCTCCTGCCACCAGAGGTTACTGTTGCATCAACAGACTATCTCTGAACACAGTGGCACATTTACATGCACATACTCAAACTGATGCAGTCATGCTAAATTCTCTGGTATCTAACACCTGCTTGCACAAACTCACATGGGGTCATAGCTGCTCTGCTCTTTGGACTTGAGGAAGCGCATGGCGAAGAAGCCACCTGCCTGCACACACAGCACCAGTATGATGCCTCCGATGAAACTGGACATGTCAAACTTGGCCTGGGAGAACTCTGGGGATGTGTTGGTGTTACTTCCAGCACCTGGAGGGAAAGAAAAGGAAGAGTTCGATCAGTTTAAAGGAAGAGAAGAGAGACTTTTTTTCTGAGAAATCACTGACTACGTGGCACTGGGAAACATCTTACTCAGCTCTTATGGGAATAATAAAGGTCTGACGCATGAGAGAGAGGGGAGGGGGTGGAAGGGGATGCCGGAGTAGAAACGATACAACTTACCTGTGTCACCTTCACCTCCTCCCTCAGCTACAGTCTCCACCACTGGGAAATAAAACATGCAGAAGAGACAGGAGTTAATGAGGTTGGAGAGAAATATCTTGTGTTCATTTTGGAGTGTGTTGTTTGCTACCTGAGCACAATTCAGAAACTCTAGTCCAGCTACAGTTCATGCCGTTGTCTGCTGAGTCGCCCCCATCAGTCACGCACATGCCCGTGTCATTACCTGAGACAGAAAGCACAAGCATTTTAGTGTGTGTAAGTGTGTGTGTGTGTATCATGTGTGTGTTCCTGGCATACTAAATAATTCAGTCATCTTGTACAAACCAGGGAAGCTTATGTTACAGCAGCTTTGATGATTGAATTACTATCAGAGGTCAGGGGTGTGTGCGTCTGCATGTGTGTGTGTGTGTGTGTGTGTGTGTGTGTGTGTGTGTGTGTGTGTGTGTGTGTGTGTGTGTGTGTGTGTGTGCGTGCGAGCATCACCATCTGGACAAAGCCTCCAGACACAGCCTGTCAGGTTGAGCATGGAGTCTCCGACACACAGGTCACATGACTCGGCTTGAGAACAATCTGTAGGAGGGACGAAGCCGACAGTCATTTGGAAGTGTCAATTAAGACCAATTGATTGGCCGATGAGCAACTATCTTCCCACAGAAACATTTCATCAGCTTAATTATTGCGAGACATCCCACGAGTCTAGACAATGTAATAGGGAAAGGTGAGTGGGCAAAATTCTACAGTAAAACCAAAGGAAAGATTCTCAGTTATCTCTCTTGTTGAACTTATTGTCAGCTGGTAATAAATCCTGGAGAAAAAGCCATGATCCAAGTAATAAGAGCAGAAATAATATCAAGGAAAGACTCTTGAAGGAGATTGAATTATACTGGACATCAGGAGACATCAGATGCAAAGTGTAGGAAGACACACCAACAGGTTTCAGACAAGACCAAAACCCACAGAGACGGTCATACAGTAAGAAAACAAATGTGAGAGATGAGGATGGACACATACCTGACTGTGAGTACACAGAGGGCACCACTGCAAGAAGCAGCAGTGTGGAGCAGAGGACCTTCAAACCCAGCTGCTGCATCCTGACAGCCACAGAGCACCAACACCTGACAGCTGGAAAATGTGGTGCTTGGAAAGTTGGATTCGTACCAACAAAAAGTTTCCAATGAAAATATTGTTCTCAAGTCCTCAAAGCAGTTGCAAATAGTGATCCGGCTCCTGACGAGGACGCAGAGGGAAAGAGAGACACAGAGGTCTGTGTAACATGAGCGACACCCAAACCTGGTTTCCTGGTAACCAACTGGCCCACCTCAACCCTCCTGAAATACACACCGGTTTGGACAGAGTGACACCTGTTTAGTTCAGCAGGCAATGCACGCACACACACCTGCATTCACACATATGTCCTTACAAACGCCATAAACAATAATGAGACAAACGGGAATGCTCACATCACAGGGTCCCAAATTCAGAAGGACACCAAAGTCTTGTAGCCCTTATATTGTAATTTTTCTGTCATACTGCTCAGATGTTCAAAGTAGATGTGTGTTCTAGGATAGTGGGTCCCAAGTGGTCCTGAGATAAATCTGAGGTCGAAATGATACAACCCTGATTCCAAAAAGGTTGGGACACCATGTGAAACATAAGAAAAATTTAATGCAATCAATTGATTACTGATTAGAATGGAATTAGTTCTGTAGTTATGTGGTTTAAAATTTGACTTGATAAATGTGCCAGAGGAGAAATTAGGGGCTATTAGAATTTATCCTCTGGGCACCATGATATCTGAACCACATTTCATGGTATTCCATCCATTTGTTGTTTAGATATTTCAGCACAGATTAAAGTGAAGGACTGACTGACAGACACACATCACCACCCCTAGAGCACCACAGCTACCATGGCTAAAAATATATCGCTGTTACAAGATGTTATTTTTTTCTGACTTTCTTCTCGTGAAATGCTGGATACTAAGACGTCAATGATCACGACACATGTTCACTCCAAGGGGTCTCAAATACCTATATTTTAAGTGGACACAAGCCAATCAAAAGCGGCAATCATTGTTCTAGGAAATGTAGAACCAGCAGGAATCAGTGTGGCTGTTTTTCATGTGAAGACTCCAACAAATACATTTTTTTTAACAGGAATCTGCTGGAAAAAGTCTGATTGATACAGTTGTCAAGGTGCTTGTTTTAACCACGGGTGTGTCTGTTACAGTAATATATAATACAGCGAGTACATTATGTGTCTTGAGTGATCCAATTCAATTATGACAGGTCTAAATATACTGTGATTGTGAACACACGCTGACGTTTGTGTGGGAGACAGAGGTGTTCAGAACCCGTGCAAGTACATACAGTCTATACGTCAATGATCCATTATCGCCTCAAATGTGTCACTGAGTGTGACAAACTACTGTCAAATCACATGTCAGTCCACTCAAACACAATTGATTTGTCTGTGACAAACAACTCAGACAAGCTTTTGGAGTCTATATATTCAGTATGAAGTGGGATCATAAATAATTGCTGGAACATCATTCACTAGCTGTATAGCCAGTCAGTCATATGGGGGTGGGGGGGACTATGAGCAAGTAGAATATATGCATGTAGTCTGCCTGACTCACTGATACTTAACCCGACTGACATTTGTGCAATTTAGAATCTATGGATCCAGCCTTGACTCTGAAATATCAGTAGCCAAACTGTGCTGTGTATTGACTGTCTGTGGTACTGAGGTAGAAGATGGATTTATAATTGCACTTGTTTCTCTCAGTCCAGTCCCTCTGTCAGTTTCGTCTTGGATCGACAATATTCTCTAAACTATATACTATAAATATTCGACTCTAGTGTCACAATCTGCCCCTCTGCCCGTCCTTCAGCCACGTTCCCACTCGTTCAAACACCTTCATTGCCATTCTCATCCTGCCCACTTTTTCTCATGTCCCAGTCATCTCACACCCACATGCAGCCCTCCCTCCTGCCCTGCAATAACCCCTCTCCCTCTAGTACAGACCCAGTCATCTGACCTTCCCCATCCACCTGTTTCCACTCTCCCTCACCAGCCCTGCAGATATTCAACCAGTCTAGTTCCACTCATAGTCTGCTACCTCTCCTGAGTTGTTTTGTTGTTGTTTTTTCTTTCACAGTTGAGTTTCTGTCTACCTGTGCCCTCCTCTGCATATGGGTCCAGTCTCTGTTGACCAGCCTTGATACTTTCCGCTTTTCTGTCTGTTAGGTTTGAAACTACAATATTTTCTAAACTAGACAATATAAATACTTGATTCTATACTATATGGTAGCATATGCACAAAGATCATCATGAGTCCTTGGAATTTCGATGGTAAAAATTCCAAGGGGTCACAAACATGCATAAAATTTAAAGGCATATTGTGAATTTCCCCACTGAGGGAAGATTAAAGGAATAGCTTACCTTACTCATTATTTTAATACACAGTTATAAAAAAAAAACAAAACTTTTGGAGTCGGAAGAGAGGGAAGATAACAGGATAAACTGTACTTGTAGAATTAGAAATTTCACAGTTATGGTTGTGAGTGTCAATGTCCTTTGGGAGGTGTGCATGGGGTGTATGTGTTGGTTGGTGGTGTTAAAAAATTAACAAATCACCAACTGTGTACAGCCAAGCATGAAACAAAAGCAAATGTTAGAAAAAGGAAATATGATCACAAATTATTATTACAGTTATTAATTATTGATATTGATGGAGTAAAATGATAAAAAGTCTGACTGAATACTTTGTATAAAGGTGAAATAACAGAACAGGAAAAGAACACCCAGCTGTTCGTCAACATGCAAATGCAGCAGCATAAAAAAGGACAAGTGCTTTGACCTTCGCAACCGCTGTTTGTAACGTAGATGCACTGAGTCATACAGCCGCGCAGGACCAAGCCCTCAAAATCAGAATCACGACACTCTTTTCAGCTTCCATGCAGTGAATCCCACCATCCCCTCCTCCACTCTCACCGACCAGGCTCACGCACTCCCACATCTCATATGCTCCCTCATATATTGTCTGCATGCCTGCAGCTCTGCGGGGGGGATGCTTTGTGTGTGTGTGGGGGATATTCTGCAGTAATGTCGAACACGATTTCCTCCTCCACTGACAAACCGACACAACAGCAGCAAATGAGCGGATCATGCTACAATTTACAGCGACGAGACGACTAGGAAAATGCACAATGAAAGACAGAGCACGGAAATAAAAACACCTGGATACGTTGCACTAATAATATTCCTTCAGATGATCTTTTTTTCTGTGATTAAAAAAAGCAACCCTCTAAAATGTCTGATTTCCATATAATGATTTTGTGGTTGTAATCAATTTTGTCATGACTAAGAAATAAAAACAGCTGTAAGGTGACAGATCCTCTAAGTGACGTAGGAGGAGTTTATCAGCAGGAAGTGTGTCCTAATATGGCTCGAGGACGACGAGACCCCCTCCCCCTCCCCTCCATCCTCTGGTTAACGTATTGATATGCGTGGCCACGTCGTCGACTGTTCAGCCCATCATCCTGCAGCACCCACGCTCACTATCAAACCGGGGAATCCATGAATCCCCTGCTGCTGTTATGATGCTGCAGGAGTCTGGGGTCTCTGTTTCTGTGAATCAAAAAAAAAATCAATATGCTGGATAACAAGCGAAATAGATGGCATTTTGTTTGATTATAGGAAGCCCCTACCCATGCACTTCATCATCACCATCATAATCATCATCATCATCATCATAAGATATAAGATTTCCAAATGATTTCAGGGCGATTAGATTATCATGTGTTAATCTCATGATGTACTTAAAATAAGCTCCCAATGCACTAAATATGCACAATACTACTGTAATGATAAGAAGAAGAAGAAGGAAAAGAAGAGGAAGAAGGTTAATAAAAATACGAAAGAATAATAATGACAAGAAAAACAAGAATAATAACAACAATAAGAGCAATAATGACAAAGAATAAGAATTATAATGACAAGAATAACAATGAGAATAAGTCAGACATTAAGTTGTAGTTTGAGGCTATGGAGAGGAGCAGTTATGTCACAGAGCTGGGTGTCAGTGGACAGGCTTCACTTGAAGTGTCTCTTTCACACAGATCTGCGGGACATCTCCCCATGAGTCATCCTGATGCGTCTCAGCACCGTGGACAGCTCCAGCCCTGAGCACCTCTGTCCTGAACAGTACAAACAGTATCCTCTCATCCAACCACCCCTGTGGGTCTGATTGAGAAAACGTGTGTGTGTGTGTAGGGGGGGATCTATTGATGGTCATTATTTACCAGAAATGAGAGCGGGAGTGAACCGCAGTGGGAGGGGCGACAGAGATGCCGCATTTTTCTGAATGAAATTACTCCATATACACCCCCCCTCCTTCCCTCTCTCCCCGCACCCTCAATGCCGGCACCTCATTGGTCGAGCCTCCCAGTCATGACGTCAGGCAGCCTCTCTTGTGGATGAGTCTGAGCTCAGGAGCATCCATTCTGCCTCCCATAAGCGCTCCGAAGAGACTGAAGAAGGAGATGCAAGAGAAACCCCGAGAGTGAGTTTGGCTCAACTTTGATGAAGACAGAAGGAGCACGGAGCTGTGTGACACACCGGGACCGTCCTGCTTATTTAAACTGGCTCTGATCATCACAGCATCACCCAGCCTCCATCACCTGGATCTCATCAGAGGAGAGAGCACATCTGTCTCCTGCAAAACAATCGCGTTAATAAGGTAAGATGAAAGCCTTTAAAATGCATATATAGGTGTCTGTGCGGTGCGTGCGTGTTCACGTGTGCGTGCGTGTGTCGGGGACATACCTTTGCGGTGCAACGAGCTGCATCTATGTTATACAACCAGGGGCTCCGCACGAGGCCGTGGGATATACCTCCTCTACCTCTGAGACGTGACAAGGTGGAGGATGAAAAGACTCCCACTCTGCCTCCTCCTGTATGAGCAAAGGAGGAATGATCTCAAAATAACATTAATGGCTTACAGTTGCAGTGTGGTATTTCCCCTCAGTGGGCATGCAGTACATTACGACATGTACAGAACAAGCAGATAACACAGCAGAGAGCTCCAGCATCTCAAGCGTGTAACAGGCAAATTCCTTAAACAGCTTCATTGTACAAGGTTTCTTATTCAAGATATGAAGCATTCTGAGGTACAATCTGTCATGTTTGGATTGTAACAAGAGGGAGGAATCAGACTGAAGCTCACTAACTCAATCTGTAAAATAAGATCACAGATTTAACAAGGCACACTATTATATTAAAGGTGTTGCTGAAACATGTGCAGGATGAAAATCAAAGGTGGAAAGTGAAAGCCAATGACAGCCCTAGTTTGGAGTGACGTGTACAAAAGCTATTTTAATGATCCTTTAATTAATGAATGATTAATGAAGCATTCACGTTTTGTTTAACCCAATCTATGGCGCTGCATTATAAGGCTGCATATTGACAGCCTGATTTGCGTGGCTTCCCGCAAGATGGCAGGTGGTGACGTCACTGACATGCCAGGAGTCCGCAGGATTATTATATAAAGTTTATTTGTGATAATTTTCAAAAATGTGAACATATTTATGAGATTAAAAATTATAATCTAAAATGAGTTTTCAGCCAAGAATGGTGCTTGTAATCTGTATTTTCTATTTCTATTAATTCATTATTGATGCTAAGTAAGTGCACATTTTTATTGCACTGTAAAGCCTAAGTTTTTTTTAATCAAGCTCATCTATGGACAAGATGGGCTATAAATACAATTATATGTGGTTTATTAGTCTTAATCTAGTTTAGTAATCAATAAATACTGAATGGTTATGTATCTGTCCCAATACTAATTAAATCAATCTATTTTCTATCCCTTTTTATAATAAAAAAAAAACAATGCTGGACAATATAATATTGCAAATGGCAGGAGCAACAGAGTGCAGGGCTTGACAATTGCAAATTCTACTAATGCACTCACAAAGATTATCTATTCTTATATAGTTCAACTGCTCCTCCTCTGCCACATCCGGCCTGGTGCAGCTCCACAGGCTGAAACCACAGCTGGTCAACGAAAGGCTGTTAATGGACAAATGGAGATGCTAATGAACTATTAGTGCTAATGTCCACGTGTCTTTTGCCCTTTTTTCTCTTAGGTTGTGTTTGTGTGACTGCTGATTAGCCATGATCCTGAACGCCTCTGACCTGGGCTGGGATGAGTCCTCAGGCGAAGACCCCTTCTTCCCTCTGGACCAGCTGGAGAGCTCACCACCCTATGAAGTCCCGCCCCTCACCGTGTGGGGTGTTGCCCTGTGTGTTTCAGGAACTCTTATTGCCACTGAGAATGCAGTAGTTGTCACCACCATCTTGGCCACCCCGTCTCTTCGCGCCCCTGTTTTCCTGCTGCTGGCTAGCCTCGGATTGGCTGATCTCCTGGCAGGTGTTGCTTTGGTCCTGCACTTCCTCTTCCTGTTCTGTGTGGAGCCCAGTGATTGGTCCGAACTGCTGACCTCAGGACTGCTAGTGACATCACTCACTGCCTCTCTCTGTAGCCTGATGGGTGTGGCTTTGGACCGATACCTGTCTTTAAGCCACGCCCTCACCTATGGTTCTAGCCAATCACGTCGCAGAGCCGCCATCCTCCTGCTGCTGGTCTGGTTGGGTGCATGTATCATTGGAGCGGGGCCTGCGATGGGATGGCACTGTCTGGGAGAGCCAAACTCCTGCTCTGTAGCACGACCTTTGACCCGGACATACCTATCACTGCTGTGTGGTGGCTTCCTGGTGGTTGTCGTGATCACCCTGCAATTGTATGCTGGGATATGCCGCGTGGCAAGGCGGCATGCCCACGCCATCGCTACCCAGAGGCACTTTCTCCCTGCCAACCAATCATATGCAAGCAAACACAGCAGCGGAAGGGGCTTCTCTCGGTTGATCCTGGTGCTCAGTGTGTTTGTGGGCTGCTGGATGCCCTTCTCCCTCTGGGGGCTGCTGGGGGACGCGTCCAGCCCTCCTCTGTACACCTATGCCACCTTGGTGCCGGCAGCGGGCAGCTCGTTGCTCAATCCAATACTCTACAGTCTGAGAAACAAAGACATTCGCAAGGTGCTGCTCCAGGCCTGCTGCCCCCACAGATACACTCAGAACACACACATACACTACCCTGTTGATGTGTAGACTGCCAAACTTCGCCAGACTCAAACCACCACACAATCTATGCCAGACATATCACTGTTTGTGTGCCAAGTTACACACATGGCTGCACCGACTGTCATCCAAATCCAGAACATTAAGTCCCACACACACACACTCCCACATACGCAAGCAGCACTTTTTCGAGAGATGAAGTCCTTCTGCGAATCAGAATGTCCTGAACTGTCCTGGCTGGCGGTCATATCGGGACTAAAGACTAAACATACTGTCTTGTATGTACTTTGTGCCTCATCCACAGTCAAATGTGGATCCACTGGATCTGCAGACTGACACAATCACAGGGATGCTCGATATATCCCCACTCATGAGAAGTCGATTTAATGACCATCGGCACTTTAAGAAGAAGAGGGAATGGGTTTTTTTAATTGTAAGCTTATCACAGCGTAATGACATATGTGATCCAAAGCCCAATTTTATTTACTTGAATGTCTAACACAATGTTCTAGATCTTTGAGATTCTATTTTGCACATGCTGTTAAAGGCACTTTGAAAGGTACTGACCATATGTTCGTGTTGCACAGCCTTTTTGAAATGAATGAATATTTTATACTGATGAATAATAAATATGCTTTTTTTCTACTTTGTGATGTCAGCACTCTTCACTGCTGCTGAAGCTTTTAGTGCGTTTGTCTCTATGTATCACTCTTTAACTAAATCAGACACAGACTGCTGCGCTCTATTCCTGTATCCTAAATTATTTGGTGTCTAAAGAAATCCTTAGCTTTATTACCATCACTCTGCCCCCACTGCATCCTTTTAAGTCTTACAAAGCAGCCTTGGTACGAGGATATAGTGATTATGCAAGAGGTTTTTCTCTCCTCCTACTCATTTTAAGAACTTTTATCCAGTCAATTCATTTTCACACTCCCTACACAGTCAGCACCAGGCACTGTGAAAAAGTCTCCAGCACTGACATAAAGAGGATGAGTCATGGATAAAGTATGAGGAGTCTTATGCCAAGGTCTGACATCCTTGTTATTCAACACATCGCAGGGTGCACACACTATTCACTCTCACAGAAAAGACATCTAAACAAACACGGTAATTCACTCGCTTTATTGAAATAACTATCATCATTTGGAAAATTAAGGCAGGAGAAGCAGAACTTTGGCTAAGCATGCTGTGTGATTGTGCTTTAACACAAAGAAATAAAAGGCACTTGAAAAATATGTAGCCCAAACTAAAACATCAGTCAGTTCTATGTTTGACTCATCAATGGCAGCTGTTAATATTTTTGGAAGAAGCTGATCAGTGACCAGCGTGGATAACCAATATAAATCTGCACTGAAACTAAAATGCAGTAAAAGAAAAAGGCACTTAAGGGGCAGCATGATAAGGCAAAAGGCTGCCTGATTCTACAGTGATTAAAGCATCAGAGCCGAGTTCATCCCCAGGAAAAGGAAATTGCAGGAAGAAAGACAACACAGAGCTGAAACACAGTACAAAATGAATCATAACCGTGTTAATCGTCTGCATATGTTCAGTATGGTGATCTCATCAAACACCCCGGGTGTCTGCCGTGAGCCAGTACTTCTCCTATCACAGTGAATAATTGATTCATGAATTTGTTTATGAGCTACAACCGTGTCTCATCCACAAGTTAATTGTTCCCATTACAACCACAACAGTGAAAAAAGGAAAGGTGATATAAAATGTGCTCTATATAGATATAAAAGGACTGCATTCTTTATCTTATTAGATATGATTCAATATGCAATATAACTTTACATCTATATCATATAATTTATAAATGAGCGAGAATGTTTTGACATCAACACCTTGTGTCTTTCCACGGAATACATACAAATACTGTGTATGGAAGAGGCTGCGTGCTTGTGTGTGTGTGTGTACTCCCTCTCTATCTCCCTTTACCATAATATACTAAAGTTGATAAAATCAGACATTTGGCCAGCAGCAAAGGGCATCTGACTCTAATAGACATTAAGATAAAGACAGAAGCGATGCGTTTACGCACAGACTCAGCAGAGAGACGTGCATCACATCACACAACACTTTCACACCAGTAACAGCACTGTGTCATCCAATGAAATCAGTGGCACATCAGAACACAAGTGGCACTCACACTCACACTCAAACTTTGGACTTTTGCACGTTTTTGGAAAAACTTTGGATAAATAGAAATAAATGGATCAAGGAATGTGATTCAGAATAGGTCACTGGTACAGACTATGTGTGCATACACTCCAAATCTGACAGACACACAGAGCATAGACCCTCCTGCTTCACTTGTACTTAAGAATGTAATCTGAATGGAAATACACCGATGTTTATAGTGAAGGAAAGATACAGAGGTGGTAGTGAAGGTGAAAAGGGATGGCAATCATTCAGACCAATCGTCATCATCAAACTCTGAAGAGTCGTCCTCGCTGTCGCTGCACTCCACAGCAATACGGCGGGACAGGATGGCGGCCACATCGTTGCCAAAGTGATCCCTCTTCTCCTGCTCCCGTTGTGCCTCCACCTTACGCAGGTTGAAACCTAAAAGGGGAGTTAGTGAGGAAAGTAACAGTGAGAGTTTGTGGCTGACAAAACCAGGATAACAATTTGGCAGCAATGTTCCGTCATTGTAGTCACAGACACACTGTGATATATCAATATACAAAGGCGTTTTAAGCAATGCAATTTGTTCAGTTAAAATTCTTTTAATCATTGGTTATTAAGCTACATCTTTTGGTTATAAGTGAGTTAGTAAATGGGTCATCTTTCATTTTCTTCCTGCTTATATTCTTAATGTGTGTACAGCACTGTCAACTGTCACCAACTGTCAGTAACAGCTAAAAGTTCTTAGTAGAGTGGAAAAGATGGTGACAAAATATCGTCACAATGAAGTTACGTAAATACTCAACAGACTGAAATAATGAAAAGTTAGACTACTGTTAAGCACATTGCAGTTGGTGGTTATATAAATGCCCGTTAGCGTTTTACTTGTTTCACTAGTTTTAATTTTGCAGCTGATTCAGTCAATCAGCAGTGAGAACTGTAAATATCCATTTTATAATGACGGGTTTCTTACCTTGTCGGATGGCCTGTAGCAGGTCACTGCGAGCATCACTAGCAGGCTCTGGCTGAGGCTTGGGAGCAGAGCTGGGTGCCCCACCACCACCAGAGGGAGGAGGGGGAGCAGGGTTGTCGAAGGATGATGGAGGAGGGCCAGGGGGAGGTGGAGGAGGAGGAGGAGGTGGTGGACCACCACCTGCAGGCATAGGTGGTGGAGGAGGAGGAGAAACAGCAGACATACTGGGTGGAGGAGGAGGGGCAGGTGGGGAGGGATAGGCGGTGGGAGAGGAGGAGAGTGGAGGAGGAGAGGGTGGGGTGTCGAAGCCAGGGGGAGGTGGAGGAACTCCAAAGCCAGAGGGTGGGGGAGGGGGAGGAGGTGCAGGTGGAGGGGCAAGGTTGGGGCGAGAGTTGGGCGGAGGAGAAGCCATGGGGGGAGCAGGAGGTGGGTGGTTTGGACTCAACACACTGACTCGCTTCTGGGCTGGTGCTCCATACTGTCCATCATTATACCTGTGAGTGACGGAGTGGGAGACAGAGATGAGGAGAAGTTAAACAACAAAATGGATCCTTCATTTACCACCACCAAACATCAATTTCTTTGCAGCTCGTGTTCAATCACAGGGTGAAAGTGAACAGTGGGTTTATAATCTATTTTGGTCATGTTGAACCCTGTAATCTTGAGAGGCTCCGGGATCGCGGTGCAGCTGTACAGTACTTGTGTAGCTGTATGTTCAGCACGTGTTGGCAGGGAAAGCAGTGTGTTGGCAGTGTGTCTGTATGCTTATATGCCAGATGCTACTTACGCCATGTCTGGAGGTGGAGGAGGCAGGAAGTCATCAGGGCCAGGTGGGGAGAGAGGGGAGCCAGGGTCATAAGCATAGGAGCCAGTACTCAGCTCGAGGCCTTCGCCTGTGAAGCCTTCTCCAGATCCAATACTGCCATTCAGACCCTCAGAGGAATTCCTTTAAACACATTCAAGGCATCACTATGGTCCAAAATACAGTGTGTCATGTCCATTGTTTGAAACCTGGACATACAGATGGCATTGATAAACAACACCTAATTAGCACTTGTGGGCCCTGAACTGTTTGCTTGTGAGAAATGACACAATAGATTTATGAGGAAGTATCACAAATGCATTTAAAGCAGAAGACACAAATAGTGACTTGAGTGGTGGCTGGTTCACACAGTTATTAAAATAACACAGAGTGCAGTCACAGCAGTAAGAGATTGGCTTGTCCTTCAACTTAACAGCTTGACAGAAAAACTGAATGTTTTTCTCCTCATCAGTTCTGGCTTGTGATTGAGTTATGAGCAAGCCAGCAAATTAAATGGTAAATCATTTTAAAAATAGATTAGGCACCACATACAGCAAGACACAATATTGCATTTTTGCTGCATTACACTACTATTGTATTGCTCATAAAAGCATTGCTTTTTCGACTCAAATTTGCTCTATTAATGCATCAGAGATTTTTTCATACTTATTGTTTACATGTTTAAACCTATTTTACATGTTTACTGTGATCCTTATACTGTATGTCACATGCAATAATTTTAAATCAACCTTAAGGTCTGCTGTGAGTCACACATTTGTTTACTGCAATTTTCCAATGACAGCTGGCTCTACACCCAAACCCCTGAGAACATTTTCAGACAGGACATACCACCCATATCACTGTGTACAGATCGGGTGATAAGCCGTGAGAGAGTGGAATTTACCACATGCTTTTACTGCGTTAACTAGGGAGAGAAATAACAAATTAATCAACAATCACTATTTTTCACTTATTGTAGAAATGCATTCAAAAGCCTTCTGGGCCTGTGAATGACCACAACTCTCCAGCCTACAGAGACTTCCACCATACTTCACTCAACTTACATCAAATCATTCTTTGGCACTACAAACTCCTCTCCCATCTTCCGGCGTTCCCATTCCTCCTTCCTGGTCTTGATCTTTCTAGGATTGAGCGTCCGTTGGTTCAGATGGTCTTTCTTCTCCTTCTACTCAGAAAGGAAAGAGAAGAGGAGTCACGGAGGGTTGAACCCAAATGCTTTCATTTGATATGACCAATCATGTCCATTTGTTTGTGACTATTGTTTTATTTGTTTAATGTGCATGAGCATATGTGTCTCACTCTGTGCTTGCGTTTCTCCTTCATGATGTCCTTGGTGTCCTGCAGCATCTTCTCCTTCCAAAGGTCAAAGAAGTAGGAGGGATCAGTGTAAAACTTCAAGGCCTCCTTCCCATCATCCCTGTACAGAACCATTTCCAGACATTAGAATTATTTGTTATCTTGTGCCCACAAACACAGAAAACATGAAGTGTCTTCTGACAGATCTTTATCGGCTTTATGTGTCAATATATTAAGAAGCTATACACCTTCCCTTTTTTAGAAAGAGGATATATTCTTCAGTCACATCCTACCAAGTATGCAAAAAAGTGAACAAATGAACAACATGTAAGTCTGTCATGATCAAATTAGTACTACATTCACATTCAAACCACAGAGACTGTTTACAATAAAACTGGACAAGCTTCTACTTCACACTGCTTATCATTGGTGCCACAGTGTTCTGGTTTTCTGATGACTAGTCACACCTCATGCATTATTAATATTCAAGATCTCACTGATATGTGTTAACTGGGTTGTGACACATATGGTTACCATTTTTCTCACAGCACTTCCTCAGTGCTGCTTTAATTCAATTGAGGACACAAGCAAAGCTGTTTATATTTAATATAAATGCCATTAAGAGTGTATGACTTCAGTGTGACTTGACATTGTAGTCGCTATTTGGACCAGCAAAAACAGGAAGTGTTGCTTACAAAACTATTTTCACATGCTGACCCACTAATAAACAACAGCAAAGAGTACTGCATCAACATGATAAATCTACAGGAATTTGCAAAGGTGGGCTACATGTCTTCAGAGCAAAGGGACACATGCTTCAGGCAGTGTCTTCACAGTTTTGTGATATTTAGTATCATACGAATTGTAATTCCTTTTTTGAGGACTGAATCCTAAGTAAATGAAACACAGTCACCTTTGGACACGCAGTCCTTGAGATTTGTAAGCATATGCATCAGAGAGGTGGGTTTGAATAATGTACAGTCATGACAAAATATGCACAAATCCACATGTGCATTAATTTGTCCTCTTATTATTGTTATGTACCACTGAACAAATATGAGCCATGGACTTGTATCGTGCACTTGTTGAATCCTACCGGTACTGGCTGAGTTGGTTGAGTGGTGGGGGCGGATTACAGGTCGTGTAGGTTTCCTGTATAGGCATGGGCAAAGACGGCCTGATGAACAGCTGCTGGTCCTGAGTCACACTGCTACGGAAGGCCTTACGAGTAGTGATGGCCTGCAGAGAGACTGAGAAAAAAGCAGACAGGTGAAACAGAGAAAGTGCTAATTAATATTTATCATGTTCAAGGGGAAGAGGTTATTTTAGCAGGAAAATATTACATTTTCAATTTTTAATTGCTGTCAGTGTAAAAGCAGTTTTAAAATAAACTGAAAATCTTACATTTTTTGATCTACTGAGTCATATTCAAATTAATGAACTAGTAACATGAGTACTTACCCTCCTCTTCTTTAGGGTCCAGCTGGGTGACTTTAACCTGCAGACGATCCACTCTTTCTCCCAGCGTATTTACTCTGATTGCAAATGCTCCAGCCTGGACAAACAGCTCCCCAAACACATCCTCTGCATATTTGCCTGCACACGTGAGATTATGATTTGCACCAATTTAGTATTTGTCTCACAAGTGCACAACAAATGCATATTCACGACGAGATTAAAATAAAACGTTGAATAAACATGTGTGAATACACACATGTCAAACACATTTGTCACGTGTGAAGTAACCATTCACATTGTATTTTAATGACAGACATGACACCTAAACACACACAGCAAACACTTACTGAGGCTGCCGAGCTGGCGGATGATGTTGGCCAGGCTGATATTGGTGACACATTCCAGCTCACTGCGGATGTTGGAAGGGATGGTCTGGCGACACACATGTCGCGGCTCTATATTCCTCGTAACCAGAGGCATGGTGGGGTGTTGTGGGTAAGGGGGGCCCAACCCTGAAGGGGGAAGAGAAAATGGGTCATTTGAGTCAAAGACATACAAACAAACAAAGACTATAAGACAGCACTGAGATGCTGTGATACTATTAAGACAAGAGTTCAGTGAGTCTACTGGCAAATAAACAATTTTGATCACGGATTCATCATTTTAAGTAATTTGTCGAGCAAAAAATATGCCAAACAATGACTGGTCCTTGTTTCTCAAATGGGAGGACTTCCTGCTTTGCTTGCTTTATATCACTGAAAATTGAATCTCGAACAAGAAATTTAAAGATGTTACCTTAGGTTCTGGGAAAATATGACAGATATTTTGTACTGCTTTATTATACTGACTTTTTTGTAGTTAAGTCCATCCCTAAATAACTCAGATGCTCATGTGACACCCAGCCATGCATGTATAAATAAACACAGAGACAGACAGAGCCAAAGCAGAAGCAAAACTAAAGCTTTGCTCCTCTCAGCAAACATCCAGCATCAACCCAGATGATGTGAAACTGCAAAACTCAACTAAAAGAGAGAGAGAGAAAAAAACGGTGGAATACTGATTTCCTGTACCATTATGCTTACAATAGTGCAGATATTTCCATACATTGGACAAATCCCTGACAGTGTGTGATAATGCAAACTCCCACACACAAAATCAGTAAGTCTATAGTGCCATATGGAAAGTGTTCAGAAAATGAGAGCTCAGAGACTGGCAGTGGCTGCAGACTCTCCTTGCCACCAGGACAGTGCAGGCAGGCAGGCAGGATTTAGCGGACTGTAAATACACCCTGCAGAGCTTCCTATGCGCCAGATTGGCTGCCTAATTACAAGTTAGTCATGTTAACGCTGGGGTTTCAGAAACTGGTGAGGTCATGATGCAAGTGTTACTGGGCGGATTCAAGCCTCTACACTTTTGCTTGGGTTGACAGGCACATTGTTTATGCGGATTTTGAACCCGAAGATAATGTAATTTTGTCATGTTTATTAATCTCTCCATGAAAAGTCGAACTTATTTGTAAGTCGTAGAGCTGATTTACAACCTCGTAGGTTTTCATGGCAGCAACGTTAAGTTACAGTCTGTCAAACTGACACTGGATTCACGAAGCTATTACTAATAAGTTCAACATATTGGATTAACGCTGACCGTTTTTTCCAGGAAAAGTAGAAACAAGAGAACAAACCAGTCGGAAACGTTTCACTTTAACCCCCCACAACATTAGCTAAAACAGGCTAAAATATAAGTTGGGATCTCGGCCTTGTCGGAGCAGGAAGTAACTTGTCGGCGCCTCTTATCTCGAAGGAACAGCCAAACAAAAGTATGTTTACATCCTTCCCTTTGTATAAAATTACACCCATTAAACGTACTTTACTCACCGTGAAGTCTGGAAACTGTAGAGTCTGTCTATACACTTTGCTTGTTGTCTTGTCTCAAGATTTCCACAAGAAATGTTGAGCTTTTCGGTATCCGGACGAGCTGCGCCGATCATAAAAGTCCCGGGATTGTGAACTTCTGATTGGTCGAGCCACCGAGTTCCTCAAAGCTGATTGACTTCTGCGCCTGTCGCTCGTTTTTGCCGAGAACAGGATGTGGAAATTTCAACGTAAAATGCGCAACTCCGCCCTGACCTAGTGGCAAACATCTGTCCGTAATTTGCGTAACGGAGGGTGGAGGCAGGAGCACATTCCGACGTGCGCTCCAGCGAGTTGGAGCGCGTCCGAGGAATGACTGGCATCGGCCTTTTATGAATCAGGCCTCACTGTGGAGGGAAGCACTTATGGAGATGAATAACTGTCCTGTGTTAAGTGCATCCTTCACCCCAAGTCAGCATGTGCAAACTGGAAGTGCACATTGATTATGAGAGGGGATGCAAACTGTTCTCCAGTAAAGGTTGAATCATTTATCCATGTATAGGAACATGTGGTAAATATTATTGACACAGGCTGTTTGTTTGAATGTTGCAATAAGAGAGCAATTATTGTCTTGTGGTTCAGAGCCTAGGTATTAGACTTATTTGTGCTGGATTAAGAGTTAAACCACTTTTTATAATAGCCACTATTTATGTTGAATTATGTTGAAAGGCCAATGCAAACACTAGAAGTGAATTACTACCATAATTATTCAAATCTAATGGAAATACACACACATGCATTAAAGTTCACTATTATAGTTATATACATGCATCAGTCATGCAACCCTCTCTGTCCATCTTTGCTTTCTTCCCCTATGAGAAAGAAAATATGAAGTCATGAGTTGTAGCTGTATAGTTCCAAATAAGCTATAGCAATTGAGGATTTAGCTCAGTTTTGCATCTAGAGAGGAAAAGGATTCATCTTTTTATTCAACATTAATCCTACACTGTTCTTGATTTCTGTATGTATCAAAGAAAATGTGTCTATCAGATCCCAAATGGCAATATGAGGTCTATCTGTCATATGGTATATAACCAGAAACTAAGAAATCTAACCCATCTTCTCTTGACCTGTTGTCACCAGGGATGTTCAGGATACTCCAATGACAGAAAAAGTAGCAGTCAAGGATTTCTATTTTGTATTTTATTATGATAAAAATGCATGACAATAACACGGATTCATTGTTTTCTTCTTTGTTATACAGTACACAGTAGAGTGCAAATTTTGCATCAGTGTAAGGGACAAATTTCTACATATTTCACAGTAGGCACTACTTGGATTGATACAATTTAAACTTGTCTTCAATGAAAAGAATTATTGCACAAAAAGCACTTCAAGACAAACAGAGGTGTAAAAAAACAAATACATTAAATAACCTGCTGGATCTGTTTAATCTCCATTCAAACTACAGCCGGATCAGGTTAATGATTGATGAATTAATGCGTCGCATTGTATGAATAATACTATAGAATACTGATAAAATCATAGATCTATATTTCAACTACAAAGAGAAGAAAAAGACGTGTTGGTACCTGCCAGACAGTATTGGTATTTATTGGTACTTAGAACTAATTAGGAGACAATCCAGCAGTGGCTGCAATTTAGGTACATCAGCTGCTTTTTATCTTGCAAATGAGACAAAATAACATTTGTATATCATATTTTTAGATTATTGCACTGTTGCCAAGTTAAATCAGCAAGCCCCCCGTCTGCTCCATATTTGGTCAGATTAGCCAGTATCACATACAGACAGCAGTATTTCCCTCTGAGGGTGGAGTCATAAAAAGGCAGACCCTTTCATCTCCACTAGAGGGAGATGTCATGTTAAGAACTGTGCTTGACATTACAGTGAAAAAAAAAGTTCATTGTGCAACTCCACCAACTATTTTAAGGTTGACCTTTTCCTTCTTGTTTGAGGCCATTCACGATGTCTGGTCATGTGTGTACACCTGTGTCCATTGGTGTGTGAGTGTGTCTGTGTCAGTGTCTTGTGTTGACCCAGCTGAGTGTGTAGGAGCTGTGTGCACTTGCTACTGTCTGTTTGAGGACACTGTGACCCTCTCCTGCAGAGCTGTGGACCAGCTTGAGTCCAGAAGCTTGGAGACCCTGCAGGACACTGAACCAATAGCGGAGCACTTCCTCACTGGTTCCGCCCACCTCAAACCCTGCCCATTGCAGGTGCACCTTGGCAACCAGATGATGGACACTCTGCAGGGTCCCTGACTCAATCCAGTTCTGGAAAACTCGCCACTCAGCACTGAGCAGGTCAGCATACAGGAAGTGAACCTGAAGAGAATATAGAGAAGAGAGTTGAGATTAAATACTGTCCAGTGTGGACAGGATACAATAGGGGTGTGCCATATCATATTGTTCATGTCTAACTTTTCATATGCTGAAAAAATCCTTTTTTGATAATCCTTTCGTCAATATTCCAACTTGCTGATATAATAACATGAGCAGAAGCACCCAGTTTAAGCACCCAGTTCAATACAAGGTGAGCCAAAAATGTCACGAGGACAACAGCTACTGTGAGTTCTCAGTATTTTGTCATATATGTAGACATATAACAGAAATACCCTGATATATCATAACATTTATTTCATGGCCTTATCGTCCACTCCTACTGCCCAATAATTATCATGTATTTACAGTACAAGGCACAATGTGTTTTACAAATTACTTTTCAAATTTCCAGATCAGAAAAAGGTACTATTTTAAAGAACTTATTATGATTCATTTAGGTTGCTTTGTAGTCACAGACTTCATCGGTATAGCCAAATATTTGAAAATCAAATTCAAATCATTATTGCCTATGCATCAACGTCTCAGACCCCTTCCTCTAATGCCAGCCAACACGCAACAATTTTACTGTATGTATGTAGCTCCCTCTTGTGGCTGCAGGATGTAACTGGGCCAGTGTGTGATTCACTCACTTAAATTGTTGCCATGGCAGCCAGGGATGGCGCAGAGCCCTGTTGCTATGGGAACGTACAAGTAAGGGAGCTTTCTGGGTATGTTGGGTCGAAAAGACTCTGAGGTATGTTTGTTTGGCACTGTTTCTCCAAATGTCTCTGTGTGTGTGTGAGTGAGTGTGTGTGTGTGTGTGTATGTGTCTTACTGTGTGATGTCCCAGAGCTGCCATGATGTCTGCCAGTGTTTGAGAAACACTACCCACGTTGCCTCTCGTCTTGCGCTTCCTCGGAGCTCGCCACTCCAGCCACATCTTGTGCCGGCTGACCCCGCCTCCATCGCCATGGTTACTGGCCAAACTGTTGCCAAGGTGACCACCAGATGCATTGGAGTTGCTGGGATCAAAACTGTGGACTTCACATCCCAACAGTGACACAGTCTTTAGAAACTCTGCATCTCCCCCATCCATGCTGGAGAGACAAAGGCAAACAGACACAGACAGACAGAGAGGCAGGGGAGCACAGAGGTGGTTTGAAGATTATTGCATGCATGATTAAATATGCATTGCATGGTTTATTCCAACTCTGTCAGTGATGTGAATGCAAAAGCATCACAGCACATGCAGAGACACATGCACATAGTATACAGACATATGGGCACACCTAAAGCAATATGCAACACACGGTGTGTCTGCAGCTGGAAGGAGCCAGTCTTCAGCACACAGCAGCCAGTGGGGTGGATCCGCAGGGGGCTGGGATGCCTGAGCCTGACCTGAAGACAAAACCCTGGAGCAGTTTAGCTGGGGACGGACAGGAGAGGAGAGGTCACATGAGGGGGGCTGGGTTGGAATTAGCATACAACTGAGAAGAGGTAAAGAAAAAGAAGTTGTGTGAAAGCTTGTCTTGTGAAATGAGAGTAAGTGATATCTCAAAGTGTCTTTAAGGAAAGCAAATTATTTTCTGGTCAAATTAAATGTGATGTAATAATATACTATGTAACATTTCCATATTAAAAATGTTTAAAAACAATTGGACCTACTGTATGCTATATATTTTGTTGCATGCTTACATTATGCCAAATGTTTCCAACAATGTTCAAACCCAAAGAAATGTGTTATTTTATTCAAGGTGACAGTTCATGTCATTTGGTCGCCTGCCAATTTACCCCCTTTCGTTGCTCTAACTTCAGGGGAAACACCAGATGATACATCACAGAGTGAGAATGGAGATTTTCATTGGCAGTGGTGACTGTTTAACAATAAAGACAACAACTCCCATGATCCCACGCTACTTCACAAAGTCATCAAACTATGTCTTTTGTTATTGTTTTGATTGAGAGACCACTGACGGCTGAAATTACATACTGTGCATTTAACATGAGTTACTTTGGGAGTCATCTTACTTATACTTATACTTATAATATACTTTAATAATTTTCCCTCCCAGTTCCCCAGCGCTCTGTGTTACATAAGTTTTAACTCTTGTGCTGGAGTTTCCAGTGTGGAACTGAACGTCCTCACTAGCTCCAGATTTTGCTGAATTCTGCTGCCAGGATGCTGACAGTACCTGACTGATCATATCACTGCTATGTTACCCCCCCACACTGGAAGTCTGCAGCTGTAGAAGTGAAGTAGTTGGAAAAGTGAAGTTTTTATTGATTAGTCTTCAGGCTTGGCAAAAATCTAACTCCTGGTGCAGGAGTTGCATTTTTACCAGAGTGTAGCTGAAGACTTTCAGAGAGGGCCGAAAATATTAGACCAATGGTTCCCAACCTGGGGGACCTGAGCCTAGGTTGGGAACCACTGGTCTAGTAAAATCAAGGGGTCATAACATGATCACAAAGACAGTAAAGAGGAAGAAAGATTTCTGCAATTCAAAATTATATATTCATTCAATGCTGAATCATTTGGATCTTCTCCAGAATATAAAAAGTATTTAAATGAATCAATCTGAAAAGGGACATTGTGGTTAAACTGCTCACAGTCACATGCATCCTGTGATGAACGGTCATAAACAGACATCACTATTTCAAACCAAATTTGGAACCACTGCTTTAGACTATATGTGTGACTTTATAAGCAATATGATTTTCCTAATTCCTTCATGACTTTACATTTCATATTATCTCAGAGTTTCTAACATTTCTCACTGCTTATCTCTATTATTGTTTTGCAGTCCGGAAAGTATAGTAAAAACAGAGTGTAGCACATTTACCCAGTTAAAATGTGCCATATACAGTAAATACAAGTGAGAAATGTCCAAATTGTGTTAGGTAATATTTATGATATCAGAGGATTCACACATCGATGCACTTTTCACACCTTTTCAAACATTGGGTTTGATGAGAGAATTTTTGTATTTGTTGTTTTCAGTTTAGTGAATGACAACTCTTTGGAGGTAGGATGTTTTTATCTGACTGGAGGTGATGTTCTGTGTAGCCTACCTGTGGCCTGGTGATGTACGTGATGATACGACTGAGTTCGGCTGTGAAGGACGGTTTGTCTGCAGCCCACAGCTGCACCTCCAATGTTCTGGGCCCCATCTGGCAACATGCACACACACACACATATCAATATATTGATACTGCAGTGTGATGAGAATCATGGGAACTTGCAAGGGGGGTTTGAATCATGCATAGGAATGACAGTAATGTGAGGGAGTGCACCCCCCCTGCCCCAGGTATGAGTGATGAGGAGGCAGGTCACAGGCTCTGACCTCCGTCCTGATTTGCCTGAGGCACTGTAACACACACAAACACACACACACACACACACACACACACACACACACATACACACAAAGCCCACCACCCAACTCAGACTGAACCCTGCGGTCACCATGGCAACCTCGGTGAGGGGGGGGGTTGATGATTCACTAGAATGAGTCAGAGAGTTTTAGCCTTGGGCAGAAAAAGAGACAGTGAGAGAGAGACAGAGAATGAAAGAGAGAGCGGGGTGAGGCAGGGAGTGAGGGTGAGGCAAAGAGGGGGACAGATGCACCCACACACAGTCACAGGTGAAGGTTGACGCTCCATGCAAGTGAAGGGCAAAGAGGGAACAGCTGTCACCTCTCTCTGATCTGGGGTCAGTGCTGTGCTCACTCCCCCTCTCCCTCACCTGTGCACTCACCTGGTCCATCACAGAGCTGTGCACAAACTCACCCAACACAAATGAATGAGCAGCATCCATATACTTTTATACGTATATACAGTATAGTGAATGGCATCAAACTTTAGCCTTCCCATTTTATATTATGTTTAATTGAGGTTCAGGAAAGCAATTAGGAATAAGATTAAATGGGATATGAGTAAATCAATTTTTAAAAATATAATATTCAATACTGGAGGTAAAGAAGAAAAAAATATTTTTCTATAGCTGATGATCTTAAAAAAAAATAATGCAAACATTCAAACTTATTTTCATCCATTTACCTGCATCTCATTTTCATCCTCATATGCTCGTGTCCCCTCCTTCATTTCTCCACCTTCCTCCTTCTGCTCCTCCTCCTCCTCCAGACCCGGGGATCCCCGGTTCTCCGGTTCGATGCTCATGACGGAAAAGGCCACCGCGCCCTCCTGCTCCTCCGCCCCCGCCCACCCGGCTCCAGGCAGCCGCGGCCCGACGACGAGCAGCTGGAGCCCGAGGAGGAGCGGCGGCACCAGCAGGAGGAGGGGGAGAGCACCGCGGCCCCACCGCCGCACACTGGCCCGCATAGCTCCTGCTCCTCCGCGGACACACCGGGGATCATCTCCGGTGAGAGTTCCTCTGGAGGGCGGTGAGGAAAGTCCCAGCTGAGACCCGCCTTCCTCCTCCCTCCTCCTCCTTCCTCCTCCTCCTGACCCCCGGGGGGAGAGTTGTGATGATGAAGCACATTCCTGTGGTCACTGGTGGCCTTCAGTGGCCCTGCAGGTTTATTCAGCCCATAAATAACTCATACAGTTGACTATTAACCTACATGTTGATTTAAAGTCTGATGACACTTAAATATACAGGTCAAAACTAGTAAAGTAAAAATGTAAAGTAATGTAGCTAAATGATTTTATAGTTGATCCTAAAGATGATTTTCAAATGTGAGAACTAAAGTTGTTGCACCATTATCAGTATGATTAGATTTATTATTCAGTGACCACTTTTAACCCGTATTGATGAAGCAACAACTGAGCTCAGTCACTGCTTCTGGCTTGTAACTAAGTACTTTTACTCAAGTAATCTACTGTAATTTAAGTACTATATACACAAGGCTAGATACTTTACTTGATTACTTACATTTCAACCCTTTTTTAATTTCTACTCCGCTACTTATCAGAGTGAAATATTTTACTTTTTTACTATTTGACAGTTAGAGTCAATATTAGTCTACTTAGGAGATTCACATTTTACATAACATGTGATCAGTTTATAAAGCACATACATTCATTAAAACGCTGCTTACATGTTAATTCTGCTGCATAATGAATACTTTTGCTTTAAGTACACTTTGATAATAATAAATACTTTTACTTGTACTTGTAATGAAGTATTCTTACATTGTGGTTTCTACTTTTACTTGCTTCAGTGGGTAAAAATAAGGAACAGTGTTACTTATTGCAACAGATTCGTTCAGGGTTTAGTTGGCTGTAGTTTTGTTTGAATTCAGCACAGAATAATAATCATTTATATTTAAATGAAATGCTGTTGTTCTGCATAAACATAGTAGAGAAGAAAAGCTGTTGCTCTGCACCCTCTTCGCTTCTGTCTGTCATGTCGTGTTGTTGACAGTGCGTGTCCCCTTCCACCATACAGTGGAATGTCACAGCAAACACATTTCCTCCGGCCATGTCTGAGTCTATTTAGTCAGCCTGTTGACAAACTGTACACAATATGCAGCCAGTAAACTCCCCCCATCTGCTTTCTTTCTCGCTCACTCTCTCTGTCTGTCTGGCACGCACACGCATACACACAAGCTGCAGATGTACAATATTTGCTGTATTATAGCAAGTTTCCCTGTGAGGACATGAAATGAGCAGGGGGTCCCTTCCTGTCAGCTCTCTCCTTCCACCAGCCTTCATGCTGCGCTTTAGTACATTTCCTTATTTGGAAGAGGAATTTTGAAACCGTACATTTTTGTGCATTTTGTTTCAGTGGCTGTAAAACCTCTCCGACACTCTTTTCTGATTTCCTCAGTCTGGTTCCTTTCTTTCCCCTCCAACACATCCTCCCCTCCCCTCCCCTCCATCCATTCCTCTCCTCCCCTCCCTTTTCACTCCCTGTCGAATTGTGTCCTTGACTGAACTCTCTCGCTCACAGTCCCAGACAGCCTGGGCAAAGCCCAATACTCACGGAGGCTCTAAAACACACACACACACACACACACACACACACACACACACACACGCAAACATGCTCACACCTCCCTTAATCCCTTAAAGAAGCAGTATGCTATAGACAAGATTACCAATGGCAAGAACAGAATGTGTATTTAAATATTTTGCACCTCAGATACATACATGATATGTAACAGACAGATATACAATTTTTTTCATCACAAAAACCACCAAACAACACAAGACCACAGAAAAAGAAGGGAGAGAGTGAAAGAAAGAATGAGGCCCCGCCAAGACTTCGGTGTCTGGGGAGCTTCACTCCTTTTGACCCCACAGGCACGCACACGCACACGCACACACATAAATGCACTCGCGCACACAAATACATGCATTACTGCAGTCACGCAAAAACACACCCTCCTCTGTCTCACATTCGCACACAGAAAACAAGAGTCTCTTTGGGGCCGTTGTGTGATTTCAATGTCTCTTTCCCTTGTAGTTAAAACAGCAAAACACAGGATGTTGGGTCTCCATGCTGCAGTCCCCCCCCTCCCCCCCCGCAGAGCAGAGAAACCATGGCAGAACACTGAGGAGGGCATGTTGATGACGGACCTTCAGAGCGAAGAGGGGGCCCCTGGCTCGGAGCTGGACTCGTATGTACAGATGCTGGTATTTCAAGAGCAGAAACTGGTTTAGTCCACGTTTCTCTTATGGTACACAACACAAGGAGTGCACAGAGCGGGACATTTGCTAGGCTCATGGTATTTAAAAAGTTGATTCGGGCTCAGATGCGGTTCAGGTTAGGGCACAAGACAGAAATGCAGGGTTAGTGTAGGTCGAGTGCAGACCACAGTTGCTGGTTTAGCAGAGGAGGGGAGGTTGAGAGAGAACAGAGGAACGACACAGAAAGAGAGAGAGAGAGAGTAGTGTGATCCTAGCTTGTCCGTATTGCAGATGTACAGAACAGGACCAGATAGATTTGGTGAGATACAAACTTCTGGGAAACAGAGCCAGAAGTTACAGCAGGACTCAAAGTGGTGAAGAAATAGGTTTGTCTCTGTACGTCAGCGTCTGATATTCATCTGTCAGCTCCTCTTGGCCATTTCCTCATTCCAGCATAGAATGTGAGTGAGTGTACACATGTATGATTGTATGTGTTCATGTTTAGGTAGTGAATTAATCTGCACATGCGTGTCTGTGTTTGTCTGTCTGTGTACGTGTGTGTGTGTGTGTGTGTGTGTGTGTGTGTGTGTGTGTGTGTGTGTGTGTGTGTGTGTGTGTGTGTGTGCATGCTTGGGCGTTTTAAATTGCGGTTGATCTTGATTGTCAGTGCTGGAGAATTAAAGCTTTACTGTCCAAAAGCTGGCAGCTAAATTCTCACCCTTCATTTCACAGTCTCTCAAAAAGAAGTCTCCTTACCAAAAAAAGAAAAAAAATGTTTGCAAATCTGTAAAAGCTTGGATTGAATGCACCTGAAAGAAAAACAGAGGGGGAGAGAGAAAGAGGTGAAGAGAGCTCGAGTAAGAGTATGATATTTTTGACAGTGGTTAAATAAAAAGTAAACTGTATTGAACTGAATAAACTAAACCATGACACTCTTTTAACAGGTCTTTGTAAACATGCTTTACTGTAAGCAGCACCATTTTTCTATTGTTTGAATTGGTGCTAAACATAATGTGGACTGTAGTGTTGTTTCTGTTGTTCCTCATTTTTATTGATTTACATTTTTGTAATTGCAACATAAGATTTTAGACAGACTTTGACAGACTATCAAAACACACCACCTATAACTTCCATTAAATAAATAACAATTTGCAAACATGGACTTAAAGTCTAATGAGGGAAGCAATTACAAAAATTATTATTATTTAAGCAGACCTTCCCTTACCAATTAGATATGGCTGTTTTGTGAAACTGAGACGAAAATTTCATTCTAAATGTACTTTTCATTTACTAATTACAACTACTTAAGGTGTTTTATCAGTCACTTAAATTTAAAATTGAGTGAATCCATTAATGGATTAATTCATTAATTTCTGATGTCTTTTTTCCTTATCATCCTCACTCATCTAAAAATGTCTACTACAGTTCCAGAGCTGTTCCTTAGTCAGTCTTAATATTTGTATGAAGGTTAAACTCACCTGCTGTTACAGGCTGGTGACGCTGAAGCTGTCATCATTGGCTGGGTCCAGGAGCTGGCACAGCACCCCACCTCCCTGAGCCACCTGGGAGGGGTAGCGGTGTCCCATGCCCTGGTAGGATTGATGGGACAAGGAGAAGCCGCTAGCGTCCTCCTGATGGGGCGAGGAGTCCAGGGGAGGTTTGGGGTATGGGGAGTGAGGCAAGGGGCCCTGGCGATGGCCTGTGCTCATAGCATGGGGGGTCAGATCCCGCTTGTGGGAGGGCACGGTCGAGGGAGGGCTGCACTCTTCGTAGAGCACAGGTGTTGAGTGGGAGTGCAGGCTGGGACTGGGGTTGGAGTGTGTATGGGAGGGGAGGTGAGAGTTGGGGTTGGTGTGTGTGTTGTGGTGCGGCTGATTGTTGGTGTGAGGATTTGAGAGGGAGAGGGGGCTGCTCTGGAGGTGTGAGGTGGGATGGGTGTTGGTGTGTGAGCTCAGGTTTGTGTGGGCCTGTGTACTGTGATGGTGTGTGTCATGGGAAGTCGGGGTCAGATGTGCGTGTGTGTTCACACTTGGGCTAGCGAGTGGATTGCCGTGTGTATTTCCGTGAGGACTTGTGTGTGGGTTGCCGTGTGTGTGCACTGCTGTATTTGTGTGCGTGTTGTGTGAGTGCGGGCTGGGGCTGCTGCTGTGCGATGTCTGTCCGTACCAGTAGGGGGAGCTGCAGTAACTGGGAGAGTCATACTGCGAGAACTGTGGGTCTTTTGGAGGGGGGCGGTGAGAGGGGCTCAGTGCAGTGCCGCAATGGGGTGTTACTCGGGGCGAGGGAGAGCAAGAGGGGGAGAAGGTCCTGGAGGGGACAGGGTGGTAAGACTGGGGTGGAGGAGGGGTGGGCTTGGGAGGGTAAGGGGGGGATGAGACACTGGGTGAGAGGGAAGAGGAGGACTCTCCAGGGTATAAGGCTGGATATCGCTCCTCAGAGGAGGGTGTGGAGGGATGGGCAGAATAAGGGGAAGGGTACTCACAGGGGTCCTGGAGGTAGCTGGAAGGTGGTGCAGGATTGGGGGTGGCCAGGGGAGAGAGGCTACTACTGTCTCCACTGTAATAGTCCAGCCCCTCCTGGAACAGCCCAGATCCCTCTGGACCTCCAGCAGTCACTGCTCCTCCTGCTCCAGATGCAGAGGCAGCCTTGCCCCTGCCTTTGGCCCCCGATGGCCGCTCTCTCTGACATGGAGACAGACCTCCTCTGCCTCCTCTAGACCCTCTGCCCCGTCCTCCAACCCCTCCCCGCTTAGGTCCTGGAGTAGGTGTTGGGGAGGGACTGGATGGAGAATCAGAGTGTAAAGCAGAACTCCCTTCTTTTTCTGTTGATGGTTCAGTCCGTTTCCTGCGACCGCGGCCAGGTTTGCTGGTTCCCCCGCCCTGAAAGAGGACATTTTGGCTCCAGTTATATGAGGGCCCTGAAGCGCTCTCATGCCAATCCATCATCAACTTCTCCAGGCTGGACAGACTTGACTGACCCCCCTCTCCACTAACAGATGCAGCCTCACTCTGTTTGTATGCGCCACCTGTGGAGCTAGGTCCACTACCAGGGGCTGCAGAGCCAAGATGTGAAGAGTCAGAGGAGGATTCTGATAGACTTTCTGGAAAAGGTTGTCGCTTGGCCTTCTGGGGGGTGTAGTTGGAGATATCCAAGATGTCTTTGGACTCATTAGAGCCATATTCACTGTAGCCGTGATACTGATGCCCAAAGCTGTCTGACCAGCCACCAAAACCTTGTCTGAAATAAAAAAAAAAACATAACTATAGCAATATAAATTATAACACACACAAACAGCACTTGAACAACATTTGCACATTTGAGATCTATTTCAATTTTCACTGCCCTTGGTTTCAATCCCACCAATCAGTAATAATACTACGAATGCACGTTCTGACTGTGGATTCCTAAGAGGGATAAACAGTGGATGATAGAGTGCACCTTTTAGCCCTGAGTTAACTAATGTCGGGTATCGACTGCTAATTAGCACATGGTGGACATGGTAAAATTGAAAATGATGTGCTGGATTGAAACATGTATATTAAGTGATTCACATCTCTTTGATCCTGCTGTGGACAGTTATTAGTTTGAAAAGTAAGAAAAAACATTAATTGCCTATTCAATAAAAACCTTCCATACCAAGTCATATTTGTCATATATATCCTCTTATTTCTTTTTGAGTATGTTTTTTTATAGCAAAGGCTGCCACAAGTGACTTACCTGTAGCTCCACTGATTGGAGCTGTACTGCTTGAAACCTTCTGGAGAGGAGGAGGAGCTGAAGGGGCTACTTTTGGCAACAGACATGAACCCTCCTCCTGGTGATGTGGGTCCTGTTGACTCCCCCCGCACCATGGAGGAATGAGGATATCCACTGTAGCCTCGCTTCACTGCTGCCTGGAAGCTAGAGTAACCTACAGTGGTGGCCTTGCCACTGCTGTGTCCAGATCCATATGCAAAGCTGCAGTCTGAGGATCTCTGTGGCACTGCAGGAGAAGAGGAGGAGTAACCAGGGGAGTAGTGACCAAAAGAGGCAGGATGGGGGGAGCTGGGGGAGTGTGATAAGCTTGGAGGAGTGGATTTGGGATAGGTCGAAGTGGTGGGCGATGTTTGGGCCAGGCTGCCATAGCTGTATGGAGGCCTGGCTGAGGAGCCATGTGTCTGGGCTGAACCCTCCCCCCCAGAACTCGCTCCCTTGGTGGTCCACTTGGGGAATGCAGGGGACCAGCTGTGACCAGTAGCTGGACTGGATGGCTCATAACCAGGGGTGGATGAAGCTTTGCGGGGGTCTGACTGCGAGGAGGAAATATCCAACAGGTCTGACGAATCATCTGAGTCGAGGAGTGACCGGAAATATCCAGCAAACAGGCCCTGTGAGTCCTCCCCAGCTGGCCCGACCCCTCTGCCACCCCCTGGACTGCTGTAGGCACCCCCCCTTCCAACCTCACAGGAGGAAAAGCCCCCCCTTGGAGATCCACAGAGCTGATACCCACCCAAACCTTTCTCCTTGTCCAAACTGCCCTCCTCACCCCAGCCACCTGCCCCATTGGGCCAGTCCTGCCCCATGGACACTCCCTCCCCTTTTAATGCACCATTTTTTCTCACACGTCTCTTTCTGACTACTTTCTCTCCCCCAGGCTCAGTTCCTACAACACCCCCTCCCCTACCAACCCCACCTACACCCTTTCCCCTTTTTCTAGGTAGTCCGTGCTCAGAAAGGGGACCTGGTTTCCGCTTCTTGCCAATGGATTCAAAGAAGTCACTGAAGGTGCTCTTATTGCGCTCACTGCCCCCGATCCCTCCTGCTGCTCCCCCGCCTCTTCCAGAGCCCCCTCCTCTGCCGCCTCGAGGGCGTCTGAAGCCAGTGAGCCGGTGGAGCAGGGTGGATATTCCGGGGTTTTCCAAGGGAGTATGAAAGCTTTCTGGCTCACTGGGTGTCCAGCAGCGAGGGGGGGAGCAGCGACCAGTGGCAGGGGGCTGGCGGTTTAAAAAGGCCAACTTGGACAGAACATCCCCATACTCTGTTTTTACATCATTAGTATCATTAACATAGGATGGATAAGGGGAAGGGAGTTTAGTCCGACGCCGCCTCTGGGGCTTCTTGGGCTGGTCTCCATTACCACCAGCATTCCCGGCACTCTGAGGCTCTCCTGGTATTCCTGGAACAGCCTGTTTAGGTGGTCGTCCCCGCCTGCGTTTCAGAATAACAGGCAGTTCTCCAGGAGGGAACATCACCATAACGCTTTTCCCATTGTTCTTCATGCGGAGAAGTGCGGTCGGCTCTCGAACTACCTCTGAGCCCTCCAGACCGCCGTCATGGCCTTTCTCTGTTCCTGTGACTGTCTCCAAATTGGAAATCTTGTAGCTCTTCTGTCGGCGACTGAGGCTGATGGGAATGCGAGCCACCTTGACAACAATCTTCCTCACCTGTGAAGCAGAGACCAACATAAAACATGAACAAATGCAAATGTATGATATGGAGGTGTGTTATGTGAAGGAGTTACTACAGTGATGTGTAACTATGAATCAACTTACG
Organism: Centropyge bicolor; assembly: GCA_037975185.1. Lineage (NCBI taxonomy): Eukaryota > Metazoa > Chordata > Actinopteri > Pomacanthidae > Centropyge > Centropyge bicolor. Next base: position 6,969,884 of record JBBMOC010000005.1, read on the forward strand.
CCGACAAAACGCCCACGTCGCCGGTTATTGGAAGATGCTCCCAACTCTGCGACAGGTTCCTCCTTCACAGTTAGCAGAGGTGCAGGGATAGTTGATGTGTTTGCAAAAGAGAGATGAGACATAGCGCGATGACTTGCGGACTGGGCTGCCTGACGCTTTTTCATGACACTTTTAGGAGCTGCTTTATGGACAGATTTCGGTGCTGGCCTAGACCTGGATTTAGGTCCAGGTCTATGGCCAAGTCTGGGCCCAGGTTTAGGTATAGCTTTGGGAACAGGTTTGGGTACAGTTAGAGCCAGAGCGATGTCTGTAGGGCAGGGAGGCGTGGGGAGAACAGCCTCCACAGATGGTTGCTCTTCTTTATCAGCAACAGCCACTTCCTCCTCTTTAACCCTCCAGAACTTCTCCTCCAATACTTCATCGTCTTCCTCTCCTCCTGTCTCCCTCCCTGTCCTCTTCTCCCCGTCCTCTATGCTCCGGCGGAGGCGGGAGGATTTGCGCAGGTGACAGGGGAAGCGGGGACGTCCGGAGCTGCGGAGTGCATACTTCTTCTCTGCCTCCACAGGGAGAGAAGAGGAGCCTGCGTTTGGGTTTGGACCAATAGGAACTGGACAAAAGGTTGAGGGCATGTCTGTCTCTGCAGTGAGGACCGCGGCTGCCAGCTGATTGGTGGAGGCAGGATGATTGCCAAGTGCCAAAGACAGGGGTTGAGGTGAGGTTGTGTGTATGGCCTCTGGTGTGAGAGTTCTGGAGCGATCTGGCGCTACAGAATTCATATGTGCGTTGATATCCGTGTGTCCACAGTTATCCATGTGTGACTGTGAAACAGCCTGTGCGTGCACATCTGGGTCTATGTGCGTCTGCATGTTTCTAAGTGTCTCTGAATATGTGTGTGTCTCAGCTGTAGTGTAAGTCTCCGTCGGCCTCCTGTGCCCCAGCCTTCTCTGTAGATGGAGTCCGTTGGCCAGGGCAGAAGGAGAGGAGGAGGGAAAGTGGTCGGAAGTCACCGGCGCCAGTCCATCGTTAGAGGGATCCTGGGACCCCTCCTGGAGCCCGACCTCCCTGGTCCAGAGCTCAGGCCCAGCCAGCCCCTCCAGCCCACCCACACACGCTTTTCCCTCTGCCTGAGTTCCACCACAGCCCACTGGAGCCCCAGTTTGGCCTGAATGTAGGTGATCTGACAAGCCACTCATTCAGTGGGCGGTCCTGCTGGTACTGAGGGAGGAAAAAGAGGGTGATGTTTTCTGCTGTATGAAAATGAGTGCTTCTTCTTTGTGGCTGTCTTCCTCTAAAAGCTGGCAAGACGATTCAAGGACCTATGGACAAAAATAAAAACAATATTATTAACCGGATAGGAAGCCCACAAATAGATTGATATCTCCTTCTTACATTTAAGATGAATCTAAACACCTTGCTTCTAAATATATTGGTCATTGTAAGGTATCAAACACATGTGCATGTAAAAATCAAACATTTGCAACACAGATGAAATCGTGGTTGTGTGATAGAATCGTCAACATTTTTTGGCAAAGGGCCATAAACCTAATCCGTATTGCACTCTACTCTATTAACTGTGCCACCCACACAGCAGCATACAACATTAGAATACAGTTACCATTCATATCCTGCTCAATTGGTTGCTTTTACCGAATGGTTGTGGTGCTGATTCTGATTTTGATTCTGAGTTGAGCCTCACTCTGTCTGCCTGACTGGCTCTGTTCTGCAGGGGATCATTGGGTCATCAATACTGCAGTGGAGAGCTCACATACTTCTCTCTCTCCCCTCTGCTCCTGTTTTTTGCCCATGGTTGCTAGAGTGAGAGAAAGAGAGAGAAAGACAGGCGGAGAGACAGACAGACAGGCAGACAGACAGACAGAGGAAGGGACAGGGAGTTGAAGAAGGTGGGAGAAACAGAAAGGAGTGTGGAGGAGGGTGGAGCAGAAAGAGAAAGAGAATAAGAGATTAGTACATGATGTCACAGCACGCATCAGACCAGACGAGAATCAGTATTTTGGTGAGGGCTGCACCATCTCACACCAGACGCAATTATTTTGGAAGATGACTTGCAATATAAATTGTCTAACTCTAATTGTAGTTACTATTTCATTTTTATGTGCACCAGCAGATTGTAGGTACACAAAGTAAGCCACTGCCACTTCATCTATTCTATTGTTTTTTCAATGTGTTCTGTAACACACACTGAGGATCGTCACCGCATGACGACGACCAGACTTTGCCACATTTTTTTAATCTCACCATATTTGAGTGGATGTGCTTGTTGTGAAAATCCCAAAAATTATAATAAACAATTAATGGTGGTGAAAAGCACACACACGCAGACACACACACACTGTGCTCACACTGCATGCCACATTTCGCCAAAACTATTCAAATGCATTACAAAGCACTAGACTTGGAGGGTGCAACAAGAATGAAAATGTGTGAATAATCACAGCCACCAGGGGGAAGCAGAGAGGTGATGAATAGAGAGGTGTTAAGAGGATGGAGAGATGAAGGTGACAGGAACGATGGAGGGATTATAGAAACCCAGAGCAGAGGAGAAAAGGAAGTACAGACAAACAGAACAGACACAAGTCTTACGAAATCTGTGCTATCAGACTGACACGTGACTGCGTGCGAGCACACATTCACAACACTCAAACACAAGCATGCCACATTTCCATGCATATATGTGCACGGCTGGCTCCTACACTGTACCACTCTCTCTACATGCAACACAATCCTGTCCATCCTCAGATCTCCCTGCCTCCCTCTCCCACATATGGCTGTGATTAGGAGCAAGGGAGGCGGACAGGGAAGGGAGGGGGGGTGAAAGACACTAGAATGAGTGCGTGAATGGGTGAGAAAGTATGAGAGAGGGTGAGAGACAGAAGAAGTGCAGGGGAGGAGAGAGACGTGATTTAGACAGGGGAAGGACGGTAAGTGGAGGGATAGACAGAGGCGGACGAATTGAAGAGGGAGGGAGAAAAAGTTGAAGGAGGCAAGAGGAGGAAGCAGAAGAGGAAGAGAAGGAGGAGGAGGAGGAGTGTGAGAGTTTTGCTGTAAGAGAGTTTGGAGCTGCACACATGGAGCAGACCAACCTCAACGTTGTTCTGCTCTGAGGAATGACACAACTGGGACAGACACACATGGAGATGAACACACACACACGCACACACACACACACACACAACACATACTTTCTTTAACCCTCACCCACTCCCCCCCTGTGCCCAGCGCTGTCTCCCTACCTCTCTCTCTCTCTCTCTCCCTCTCCCTCTTCTCTTCCATTCTCGTTCTCACTTTCTCCCTCCTCTAATTAACAGCATTCATTAATTAAGGCTCCATCTGACCGGCGTGTGAGAGAAGGAGAGGAACACATGCTTTAATTAAACATTGCTGCACATGTGCTTACACATACATGCACACACTGTCACTCACAGACATACACACACACACACACAGCGACACATACCAACACACAAAGACACATTCAAATATGCCCCCACAGCTTCATCCTCCCACACACTCACACATCGATTTGCACATAAAGACATACATGTCACACACATACGCACACATCTACGGTCATGCACGATCATGCACAAAACAAAGACACACATGCAAATATCCCTCTACTGTGCTCGGCGGGGGGCATTCTGACAGGGCTTAGATGCCAGCCAATCAAATGTTCACACTGTGATTCATTGTTTAAGCAAACACTCCTGGCATCCATCGGACGCCATTCCAATATATTCACCATCATACGTAGCAAATGCGTTTTGGTGCATTTTACTGTGAATGGCTCTGGGGCTTTGGAACACACTGTGGCGTAGTATTGTCTGGAAAAAAAAAACGCTGATGGTGTGCACTGCTCTCACATGATGATCTGTTAAATCTGTTTCACAAAGAGCAGCTCTCATATGAATGATATTCTTTGAAAAATTTTTGATCTTGTACATTTTTCATCTGCACATAAAAGTTTTTGGTGCTACTGTGTGTGCTTACAGGAAAGGCAACAACACGACGTGCCACGGAGTGTAGACGCGCACATGCCAGTGTGAAATTAGAGATGAGAACCTGTCATTTTCCAGTTTGGTCAGTTGCCCTGTAGTGCATAGTCTGAGAGGAACAATCAGTCTGCACATGGTAGCTGTACAGCATATCTATTCTCTTCCCATCTATCTCACTGCCACAAAGGCTTGCAGACTCACAGGCCTGCCAGCAGCAACCCTCAGTGAGGAACTAGACCCTGCGTGTGTGTGTGTTAGAGTGTGGATGTATTTGTGCTCGCATGCATGTGTGTGTGTGTGTGTGTCTACGAGTGTGCGCGTGTGTGAGTGTGTCTTCCTGGGTGTGTTTGTAAAAGCACTCACTGAGCTCCAACGGGTGTGCAGTTGTTGCTAAGAGACAGGCAGCAGCACCGAAACAGCATGGGGGGGTGTAAGGGAGGGGGACATGGAGGGGAGAGGGAGAGAGAGAGAGAGAGGTAGCGAGAGAGAGGTGGTGAGGGGAGGAGGGGGGAGCTCCACAGAGAGGTTTAGACAGATAAGAAGAAGGGGGGATAAAACAGAGAGGGACAGAGAGAGAGAGAGAGAAAGAGAGAGAGAGAGAGAAAGTGTATGTGAGGCCAGGAGAGAAAGAGAGGTGGGAAGGGGGGGGGGGGGGGTCCTCAGAGACTGAGTGACACCGTGCAGAAACTCAGATACCATCAGCCTCTCGTTCCTCCACACCACCTCAACCCTGATGCAACTTCAACCTGCTGCTCCAGCAGCCTCAGACCTACATACAACACACCACAATGCACTTCATTCAGTCAACAGAACAAATATGACAAATAATGCAAGACCATCAACAGAACTGTTAGACAACTTGATGACTAACTGTTTTCAAGTCATCCTCGAGGTGTTTTCAGTGTGTCATGTTGTATTCCAGATAATAAACGTCTGTCTGACTCTGTCAGTGCAACATTACACATTACATAACATTAACAGCATCACTGTTAACTCACTGTAAACTCATTGTGTGCAGTAATCAAATACTTAACCATGAATTAAAGGCCTGAGTGTGGAGCTATATAAGTTAAAAAAAATGGATGGAAATGTATTTGATACATACTGATGTGATTTCACGTCAGCTTGAGGATAAAAGAAAGAAACTTTATTCAACTTCTGCAGCAACACAAAACCTTAATTTAACATGAGCACAACAGAACCTGGAGATCATCCTAAACTGATTGGTGGACATGATGGGTTTAAAGGCTTTATTTTTCTTCCCCATGTGGGAAAAGAAGTTTTCAATATTTACTCAATACTCAGGCAAACTGTGCAAACTTTGACGGCATAAGGTCTTGCCTTGACTGCAGTGCATTGTAGCCCAACAGGCAGTAACACTGAACAGCCAAAATTCAAGCACATCCAAACTCTTCCAATCAACAGACCTGGGTTTTTTTGGAGAGCTTGAGGTGTGTGTAAGTCTGCCAAAGGGGGCGAGGAATATTATACACACATTATCGTACTACTGGGGCCGACACGCTTGCACACAAATTACCACCAACAAGCCTCAAAAACAGAGCTGAACTTTGGGCTTTGGTGGGGTGCAGCTCAATGCACGCACACGTCAGTCAAACAGAGACAGCGCAACTAACACATCCAGACCCCCCCCCCCCACACACACACACACACGCACACTCACTCGCACTCTCCTTCACTCTGACCTCTCCTCTCTTTCTCACCCACTCACATCCCACCCGTGCTGCCCCCCTCCCTCTGCAAAAAACCCCCACCACCTCCCCAGCTGCAGGAAATTCCTAATGATCTCCATCATCAGTGTGCGTGCTGTATCTCCTGCCAAGAGCCAGCACATGCACGCACACACACACACACAACAAACCACACACACACAAAGCATATAAATGAACAGAGAGCAACACATAAACCATATGTGCAGACAAACAAAAAGGCAGACAGACGTTCAGACAGACAGACACACATCTAACGTAAACAGACTTCACACAGACCAGATACAGTGGCGGCTCAGCCAAGGATGCACACAGGGGACGGGAGAAGTAGCTCGAAACACTAGACAACACAAACCAGGACCCCCCACCCCCATCTGACTGTCTCACTATCTGACTGTCTCTCTCCTGTTGTTTCTGCAGGAACCTACATGCTGTAGTTATTTTAAGATGAGGAGGACTGTATTACCCCTTCCTCTTCCTCCTCTACCCCCCCCCTCATTTCTCTTCCTCACTGTTCCCTCTCTCATCTCTCTAGCACCCCCCCACACACACACACACACACCTCCAGCCCCCAGTTTCTCTCCCACAACACACGCTCCCACTCCCCAACACCCCTCCCTCATCTTCAACTCAGCCTGACACTCTCTCTCCTCTATATCTCTCTCTCCTGCAGGCACTTTCCTGGCGCTGCTGATGGCCGCCCCTCAGTCGGGTCATGTGACCAACCGCGCCAGCTGGGAACAGCTAGGAGTGTGCACATGTGCGCACGCAAAAGCACATACGGGATTACACACAAACAGGGACGCACATGCAAATGCAGGAAGATGAAACCAACCACTTAGGTGCAAACACAGAAATGCTCCCACTTGCAGTTCACACAGGTGCACACACACACACACACACACTGAGCTGACACATACACACAAATAGGGAGAAACACACACACACTCCACGTAGTCAGCACACTTTAAAACCCCACACACCGACACACAGAAACACAGTCACGTATTTCTAACTCGCACACTGAGGACACACAAACCAGATGCTTGGACCCCGACACACACTCAGACCTTGAGGCCAGTGTTTTGGAGAGGGGCCTCTGTGCTGCGGCCCTGACTTCCTGACTCCTCCTCCTCCTCCTCCCTCCATACTCCTCTTCCACAGTTGCTGTGGGAGACGCTGCTGCAGCGCCCGTTGCCAAGGAGAAGGCTGCTGGCTGTTTGAACAACAATGGCCGCCTTGTGAACATTCCAACTGTAGGTACTGACAGCTCATCAGCCACAGCCTCAACATACACGCCGCTCAAAAAGCACACGCACGCAGCCACACACATGCTGCTCACACTACACACCGACGCTACACCACTGTGCCTCTCAGAGTCTTGGCCTCGAGCCTGAGCGAGGTAACACTCTCAGACACAAACACAACCAGGCATGCACGCAAACACACACACACACACATCTGTGCACACTCTAAGAAATTATGACTCTGCTGAGAGGATAAGAAACCCTTCCGTCCCTCTCTGTCTACCTGCTTCTCTCTCCCATCTCTCTCTCTCTCTCTCTCTCTCTCTCTCTCTCTCACACACACACACACACACACACACTTAGTGCGCAGTGCATTCATCCATCTTCCCCCTTCTCCCCGACTACTCTCTGTCTTTCTCTCTTATCTCTCTCTCTCTCTCTCTCTCTCTCTCTCCTCCCCCTCCACAGCCTCCCGATTTCACTCTCTCACTCGCTCTTCACTTGCTCATCCCTGCCTCTCTCTCCCTCTCTGTCTCAGGAAGTGTGTGATCTCACTCTCACGCACACACACTATCATCCCGGCACGCACACACATATGTGGAGGACACACACTCTCTCTCACACACACACACACACACACAATCTCTTTCTCTCCTGGAAGGTAGCGAATCTCTTCGTCCCTTGGGGGCATACACTTCCTCAGAGAAGGAGGGAAAAGGGAAAGAAGAAAGAGAACTAGAAACAAGGGTGGAACGGGCAAGAGAGGAAGAGGATGAGGAGGAGGGAGAAGGAGAGGAAGGGAGGGAGAGAAGAAAGAAAGGGAAGAGGGGGGAAAACTATATTCACGCCGGGGATTTATAGACAGACCCCTTAGTGCTCTGATTATCTGTTCGTATTGATGGGACGACATTGAAGCCACGCCGGTGGAACGTTGAGACGGCGCTGAAGCCAAATTGGGTACCGTGAGGGGGGGTTGGGGGGTGTTGAGGAGAATCACTAACAAGTCTCTGCTTATCCTCTGACTCACTGTTTTTAACACACATACCCAGACACATGTATACGCACGCTCAAACCCAGCCAAAAACTTAGACCATAGAAATCAGACATACTGTCCATGTGCAAGTATGTTGATCTGCAGATAGGTGTGTGTGTGTGTGCCTGCATGTGTGTGTGTGAGAGAGAGAGAGACGGCGAGTTTGTGTTGTGCTCCAGACACCGAGAGATGCTTTTGTGCGTGTGTGTACGTCTGCGTGTCTGCATGTTTTCCCCATCTCTCGCTCCTCTTTAATAATTGAGCTGATTCTGTCCAGCTTGTTAGGGAGGTACACAGCAGCTTCACACTCTGTCTCTCTCTCCTTCTCATCCTCTCATGAGCTCTATCTCTCCCTCCTCATCCATCCATCTTGCTGCTCTCCCTTCATTTATCACTCCTTTTCCTTCCTGACCCCTCTGTCCTCTCTCTCTCTCTCTCCCTCTCTCTCTCGACTCTCCGTCCCTTCCCCCAGCTCTCCTCTCCCTCTTTTTTCACAAATCCCTCCTGTTCTTTGACCTCTCCCTCGCCTCTTGCAGTTTCACCCCCCCACCACCCCGCTGCCCTCCATCATCCCTCTCCTCTTGCTTCCCTCCCTCTATCCTCCAGAGGTGAGAGGTCGAAGCTTCCTCTCTACTGTCAGACTCAAACCGGCTGCAACCAGCCTTGTGGGGGGGGGGGGGTTGGTGGTGGAGGTGGTGGTGGTGGTGGTGTGAGGGAGACAAGGAGAATGAGGAGGTAGGAGGGAGGGAAGGAGAGAGTGAGAAAAGTGGAGGAAGAAGGAAAAGAAAGGACTGACTAGAGGACAGATGCATGGAGGGGGGGGCACGGGGGTTAAAAGAGGGAAGGAGGCGAGAGAAAGAGAAGGGGAGATGTCTTCTATTGAGTCAGTGCCTTTGGCGCGGAGGAGCCGTTTTATGAATGTATCGTGTGGGAGGTGACAGAATGGAGCATACAAACACTGCTTACACTAATGCTAAATGGTTGCTGTGTGTGTGTGTGTGTGGGTGCATATGTGTGTGTGTGTGTGTGTGTTTGCCTGTGTGTGTACGCGTGTGGGAGTTGAACCACGTTTACCTGCCTGTGGCGAAAGCTATTTCACTTCAGGTGACAATTAGATGAATAGGAGTCGTAAAAGACAGGACCCTTCACTCCAAGGACAAAGTAATGACTAATTATTTTTGGCCAGTAGATTGTTGCATAGAGGAAAATATAATAAATTGTAAAATATTCCTCAAATGTTTAATTACTCAATATTAAAAGTCGGTTGTTTTTTTTGCAGCAGACAATGGAAACACCGCAGTGCATGATAACGTCCGTGATTTGGAAACAAGAACAGGGAGAAACATTTCATATTTGCATCTAAATATTAAGATTAAAGTCATTACTAGATTTTCTCAACAGATTTTGTTACTGTGAATACATGTGAATTGTTTATGTGAATCTGGGCCCTAAAATCCATTTCTCATGTATTTTGGGAGGCATTTCAAGTGCTGAGTAATAATGGCCTGACTCATTCACAATGCTGGTGTAAATTCCCTTTTCCTGAATGGCAGTAATATATCTGTTGTGACGAGTTCAAAGGGGAGCGCCGGATGATCTTCAGCTGACTTTCACAAAACATCTGTAACCACAAATAAAAAGTCTTTGTTGCATTTGACGAATCTTGCGCACAGCTAGAAGCCAAATTCAGGAAATGAGATGCTTTGTAGCTATAAGGAGAAGCCTGAGATTGTTTTTGGAGAATCAGCGTTTGAACAGACTCAATCTCTGGTAGGATATCCTCTCTGATTTAGATTACTGAAGCTCTGCCTAGTGTCAATGTTTGTGCGGAAGAGCTTCAATAACGGATTTCATCTCTCGAGCTAACCTACTTCATATTTGGACCTGCTGCATCAGTGAATCGTCACTCTTCAACCATTCGATTGAGTTGTCCGATCCAAGCTGTTTGATCCCTCTTCATCCTATGTCTCTGAGCTTATCAGTTCCTTTTACTGACGCGGGCATGTTTGTCTGACAGTTGATCATTACAAAACAATGACGTCAAACTTGTGCGTCTATGCTGTTAAAACTTGCAACAAGAAGGCGTCATGGCAGAGAGAAAGAAACTGTTCAAAGCTTCAGTTCAATGATAAATATCCTATGTTTTTATAACATTAGAGCCGCACAGACATTTTTTTCTTTGACAAAGAAAACCTAAATAATTCACTCAGAGATAATAAAACAGTGGCATTGAAAAAGTAGGCCAACACAGGTTTTCAGGTTTCCACACAGAAAATGTATCAGCAATTAATAAGGGAATCAATAAAGAATCGGACTGATGAGCAGAATAGATAATGGCAATGGTATCAATAAAATCCTATCAATTCCCATTCCTACCATTCAACAGGTTGCACCATCTGGAACATCACTCAAAACTTCCCCAAACACCAGGAATTCAGTGGAAGTCAACAACTAAACTGTACTGATCAATGTCTCCTGTGTCTGTGTGTGTGTGTGTGTCTCTGTGTGCATACATGATTATGTGTGTCCATTCTGTCTTCTCCATCTCCATGACGACCTCCATATCAAGAGGACGTCTGACTACGGCAACCTCACATGCTGATAGGCAGAGAGAGAAAACAGGTGATTGGTTGAGCTGTCGGCTGTCATATCAGCAGGGTGTATCTTTGTGACACTGTAACACACACACACACACACACACACACACACACACACACACATACACACACACTGGCTTGCCATCAACCCACACGCCTACGAACTGCAGCAAGGTGCAAACAAAAGGTACTTCCACTGCACACACACACACTCACACACACAGACACAGAGCTTTGAGACGAGATGTGGTGTGTTAGGTGCGCTGACCCTGCCAATGAGGACAGGAGGAACATCAACGGAGCTACAAGGCCGTTGCTATGACAACTAGCCCAGCTCACACAGGTAGGAAGCACAATAGGCCTAAGCTGTTATATGTTCACATTCTGTTTGTCACACACACACGCGCACACACACAAACACACACACACACACACACACACAGACACACACACACACACACACACAGGGCCGTGGACTCAAGACAAGTCTGACAGACAGCGGCTGCGTGCCAAGGTAAGGCCATCTCCTTTTCATTCCAGCATCCACGGGGTTGAAATTATTCATTATGTCCAAGTGGACGGGCCAATAAGAGAACTCACTCTTCAACCAGCGACTGAGAGAGTGAGACTGTGTGAGACAGACAGACAGAGCATCACTCTGCATACTAACGGCACCTGCACTAGGGCAGCCTGTGCACGTCTCTGAGGGGTCCTTAAATACTGAACTGTCACTGCCCAGACATCGACATTGACTTCTCCCTCCCTCTCATCCTCGCTCCCTCTCCTTCACTTCCTCATGCACTCTTTCTTCCTTTGTGCCCCCCCTCCTTCTCCTCCTCCCCACTAAGCCACAGACAAGAGCTGATAATCACCACCATGAGCACGCCGGCCCTGTTGCCACTGCAGGATGTGCTGCTGCTGCTGCTGTGTCCTAACTGCCCTGTCAAGTGAGGGGGGCTGCCAGGATGGAAACCCCCCCGGGGGGGCTGCACGGCTGCTCACCGGGACTCTCACTGTCTCCTGTTTATATGTAAAGCAAACATCTGTCCATCATCACAGTCACAGTCAAACCTCTGGTATGTGTCACTGGCATTAGAAAAGTCCAATCAAACTCACCCACAGCTAATAAACAAGACGAGAGACAGTGTGTGTGCGTGTGTGTGTATGTGTGTGTGTGTGTGTGTGACAGCACCTGAGCAGGTATTGCATACTGTTGTCCTGCCTATATAAATGAAGTGCTAATAAGACTAATAGGTGAGAAGACTGTACACTCAAAACAGGTGGGTTGCACAGGGTTCACTCATTCAACCACATCAGGTGTGTGTGTGTTTGCAAATCATCACTGAAGATCTCCCCACACACGCAGACCCACAGTAAAGCCCAGATGAGGCAGCAGCACACACACGCAGAGCTCCGATCATCGAGGAGGTTCATGTGAGAACAGTGATCCAGAGGTGCGCAGCACAGCTGGAAGAGCTGGGTTTGGTGGTGTTGTGTACACAAGAGGCTGCGCGCTCACTCACCTAGGGAGAGCGCGAGAGTGGACGCAGGCTCGCGGGGCTGAGGGCTGCTGTCGGCGGCGGGGCTCCTCTCCTCGGCCGGGTCACGGAGCCGTCAGCGCCGAGCATTTCCCCTTCATCTCTTGGGGGGGGGGAGACGGTCCTCCTCCTCCTCCTCCTCCTCCTCCTCCTCCTCTCCGTCTCCTGTCTCGGGCGGCTCACATCAAAAAAATCTGCACCCACAAAGATGGGAAAGCAAAAACAGCACAGAAGGAGAAAAATGTAAAAAATGAGGAGCAAGGGTTTTGGTTCACTGTTTTATCCCCATTTAAGGCGCTGACATAGCGGCGCTGGGCTCCTGTTTGCGGGACTCGGGACTCCCCGGGATGCGGGAGGTGAAAATGGACTGTGCGTCTCTGCCTCTGCAATCCAGCTCTGTGTCTGTCTCCCGTGCGCTGAGCCTCTCCAACGTGCCTGACTCCCATCCGGGCACCCGTAGCTGGCCTCACTTTACACCCCTGGAACTATGGGAAGGGTAGTTTACTCGAGGCTGGAGGAGAGGGAGTGTGAATGAAGGAGGGAGGAAGGAGGCGAAGAGACACAGACAAGAGTGGGAGGAATCATTTTTTTTTTTTTTTTTTAGCACTGATAATAGTTGCCAAGGATGCTTTAATATCGTAGGATATTTTAGAATATAATCTAAAGCTAATAAAAATTAAATCTTGCTTTAAAGCAATTTCTAATTAGGTGATTTTTTTCAACTCACTCCTTTTTTTCTAATTTTCTGGTGTAATTGTAAATATTACATGCAAACAAAAATGACATTTTGCTTGAAGCACAAAAGATGTAAAAGTTGAAATATTTCCTCACGTGAGCCACAGAAGTTTACTTTAGGAGAAGAACACAAATTTAAAGGCAGGACAAAGTCAACGATCATGCAACCCTGTATGTTTGTGAGTTGGATTCTTTGTCTTTGTCTGTGAGGAAACACCAAACAAAACAGCATAAAACAGAATGAGACACTTGTCTAATCCGGAAAAGATATTTGATCTTTATTACAATAACATGACAGGGCAATCCTAACATAAATGTTACACACATGGATCGATCTTTCCCGTGTATGTGTGACACGTCGCCCTGCCCTCCCAACTGCATACATGTTAACTAGATATAGAAGTCTTTGTGATGCATCAGATATATCTGAGTTAAATTAAAAACAACAAAAGAGACAGCTCATACAAAATTGTCATACAAATTAACAGACAAACAAAGAGCATTCCTTACCATCTCTCAGACTTGACTAACACAGTATTAAAGGTATTTAAAATCTGAAACAACCCCCCTAAAGGCACGTATTGATGCATGTTTGAAATCAGTTCCTTCTTTCAGGTGATGGACATGAATCAGTTCAACAGCCTTTTTATGTTTGTGAGATTATTGTAAGAGGAGGCATCTCACATAGGAGTCTGTGTCTGTGCCTGCATACAGAGTCTACTCAGTTACCGCACAGGTTCACAAGGTTCATTTTGACAGCTTTTCAAAGACAGTATTCAAACTGTGGTGTGAAACCTGTTGCACCCTCTGTTGTTTCTCTATCAATATCATCATCTCAGGTAAACATCTGGACGACTAAATCGCCCTTCTGGGATGCAGAAATCAAAGGACCTGAACATATATGGCAGCTGAACAGATCATGTACCAACTCGACAACCCCCCCTCCACCTCAACACCACCAACCATCTACATCTTCTTTCAGTTCCTTGTTGTCATGGTTACAGAGTAAAGCAACATCACTGCAAGGCCCGACCAGCAGAGCTCCGACTCCGCTCGTCGCCGTGGATTGATGTGTCCTGAACGGGCTGCAGTGATCAGGGACCAAAAGGAGGAAACTGTCTTTAAACAATTAAACAAGGGAATGATATGTATCTTAACATGTGTGTGTTGTGTGTGTGTGTGCATGTGCAGTATGTGCGGAACAAATACAGCGAAAGCACGTACATGAGCTGTGACATGCCTATCAGTGTATCTGCCTGTATATATCCATGTCTGCCCGTCTATCTATCTCTTTCTGTTTGTCCGTTCATCGCTCCACATCTGTCCCACACATGCGTGGTCACAGGTTTTCTCCGGGCTGGTACTGCGGCTCTGTGGCGGTGAAGTAATCCTCCAGGAAGGACTGCAGGTACTCAAAAGTGTGCCTCTCATCAGCCTCCCGCCTCCAGCACTGCACCATCAGTTCATGGAGCGAGGCAGGGCAGCCCGGGGCACAGGGCATCCGGTAACCCCTCTCCACCTGCTCCAGCACTTCACGGTTGTTCATGCCTAAATGGATGGAGGAGGGAGGGGGAGTGTGGATGCAGGAAAGGGAGAGAGGGTTGGATTATACATGAAACACATAAAAAACAACACATATTTGGTGAGGAGAAAAGTAAAAAGAGAAACTAAAATCCTTAGAAATCATCAAAAAGGCATTTAAAATCATCTAGAATTCAAATGCTATGCATTTATTTACTGGATTATCAGTTTCAAAGAATTAGAGTCAAGGCTTTTAAGCTTTATTGAAATATAAAATGGCTACAAACTGGCAACAATCCTGACCATGAGAAGCAGAATCTACTGCGCATCTGTTTTTATGGTTTTTGTTATGGTATTTTTATTGCTATTAGTTGATCAATCTTATATTGTCTTTCCAATTTCATTTGATTTGACTGACATCTATTTTTTGTGTGGTATGTGGTGCTGCTGTCTTGGCCATGGCATTACTGCAAAAGAGATTTCGATCCTTTGTTAAATAAAGTTAGTCATTTAATATTTCTGGAGTAAAGAGATGATGTGACTTGCATTTCGTATAAAGTTTAGCAGAAAAATCCAAAATGGAAATATACTGCAAAAAGATGTAAAACGCTAAATCCACACATTTTTTTCTTTTTTTAACATATTTCAATTAAATTACTGTGATTTATTGCAGCATCAGTAAAACAAGGAATATTCAGGTGAGGAAAAGGTTTGATGTGTGTGCTAATTTGCAAAGCAGGCTCAGGTGTGCTTCCTGTTCCTTTCAATCTAGTCTTGAAGCACTTCCGAAAAAGGCCACTGAGGCCTTAACTCACTGAGTGTTGTAATGTAATTTTTTCTGATTGAAAACACAAGTCGACTCTCAAACCTGGAGGATTTTCATTGCCAAGGATGCTCGACCTGTTACTGCATGAGATTAAGAAATACTGAATGAGCAGGTATCATCCAGTACCTGGGTACGGCACCCGTCCCTTAGTGATGAGTTCAGTTAGAAGGATGCCGAAGCTCCAGACATCTGACTTGATGGTAAAGCGTCCGTACAGTGCCGCTTCTGGAGCTGTCCACTTGATGGGAAACTTCGCTCCTGAAACCAAGGCAACACAGTGAAGATGCGTTCTCATATAATTAGGATAGGCTATGTATAAAAATATAGGCATGGAGGCAGAGGCAGACGCTCTTAATCACTGTGCATGCACACTCACACACTCATGCTTTTACCTTGTCTGGCTGTGTACTCGTTGTCCTCAATGAGCCTAGCCAGGCCAAAGTCAGCGATCTTGCACACCAGATTGTCTCCAACGAGGATGTTAGCTGCTCGCAGGTCACGGTGGATGTAGTTCATCCTCTCGATGTACGCCATTCCGGCTGCGATCTAGATCAAACACAAAGAGATGATGAAAGCATGTGTTTCCTCTCAGTCTCTCATTGTGTGTCTGTGTTTCACTCACCTGTGCAGCCATGTCCACCAGCTGAGGCAGCTTCAGATTCTGGCCCTCCCCGTCTTTTAAGAAGTCCAACAAACTTCCTGAAAAACCAAGATTGTAGCATCATGTAGTAGCTAATGTAGTTCAATCGCCATATTGCCATAATCTGCCAATCTGTTATATCTGCTGTCATATCTGCTGTGTGTATATATTCAATCTAATTCTAGATAGATGCTGGTAAATGTATCCAGAGTGACATATTTTAGTAAATATTTTAGTTTCTTTTACATGAATACATCTTAATACTAACTTTGTCTGTTTCTTTTAATGAATATTGGAGGAATGTTTCACCTGCCCCCAGGCCACCTCCACAGGGAGGCCAAAGGTCATGCTCAGAGGAAGAAAGAGAATCTCTGGAATTGATAGTTTTGCCCAGCAGGAAGGCATAGGGGCCTGAACTCTGCTCTTCCAAATTATGAAAAATCTCCCTGATCCTTGCACCTCTTTCCTGACAAATCTTTGATGGTGGGTAAAAGAGTGTTGAAGGTGATGATTTTGTTCCTGTTTGTTAGTCAATTTGTCTGTTTGGTACTGACCAGGGTCGTTTAAAGAATGGTTTGAAGTTAAGACATGGGACAAGTAACAGGTGAATATTTTTTTGGTGCAGGTCCAGATTCAGGAATTGTTTAAGGATTTCAGTGTAAGGTAAAGCATTTCTGAGAACGTTGTCTATTGAAGGAAATGTGTCTCATAATCCCAATTCAGATTTTAATACCTTCCAGATTCAGGTTAAAAAAGTCAAGCCATTTAGTCTTATTATTCTATTTAGATTTTACTCTCTATTTATTATTTTTATTCTGCAAATGTATCATTCTCAACGTATTGTGGGACTGTAACTTCTGTGCTGATGTGCACTTTCTGAATTAACAGTTTATCAACTATACATCTTATTTAGGTGAAAAAAAACATGATTTTGACCTGACTTTACAGAGTCAGTCATTCATATTGTATTTACAGTATGTCACAGGCATGACAGTTTACTCAGCCTGATACCTTGACTCATGAACTCGGTGATAATGTAGATGGGCTCCTCAGATACGACGGCATAGAGCTGCACCAGCTTGTCGTGGCGGAGTCTCTTCATGATCTGAGCCTCCTCCAGGAAGGCCTCGGGGGACATGGTCCCTGGCTTCAGAGTCTTCACCGCTACCTTGGTGGTACCATTCCACATGCCTGGCATACAGACAAGGGAATGTTAATGCACACATAGTACATGGACACACACAGAGACATGCTGTGCAGGCATACAAACCAATTTTCTAGCACACTGACAGTGTGATGCCTGTATATACAGTACATAGATGTACACACACACACACACACACACACATATATCAAACATAGGAAAAACAAATCACACAAGATGCAGGCTGTAACAAACACACACACATGGTCAAACCTCTTTCATGCAAATGATTGTTATTTTGGAGAGCATGCATGACATGAGATGGGTAATGTTAGGAGGGAGGGAGGAAGGGAGGGAGGTTCACTGGTCTTACATCAACACCAGCAGCACCTGAGTAACACGGACAGGCACAAAGCTCAGCTGGCTTCAGGGGGAAACTCTGCACGACTCAGAAAACCCAACACGCTCAGATTTAGTCAGGGAAACTGTATGACATCTTCAACAGGATTGATAAAACATCATGAGGGAATACCAAGCGATACTGGGAAAAACATCAGACTTTACTTATGTACACTGACATAAATGGTCAGCCGCAGCCAGACATTCAGCATTACCAACAATCTTTGCTACAGGACAGTAACGGACACTACAGAGGACAACGCTGGACAGATAGTTCTCTCTCTGAGCCTGTAGAGGGCGTCAGAGGTTGGCGGTGTCGTTCTTACCCATCCAAACGTCCCCGAAGCAGCCCTGTCCCAGCTTTGTTTGCATGGACAGCGTTTCCCTGGGCACCTCCCAGGCGTCCCGCCCCAGACCCATGGTGAGCGGGGTGAGGTTGGGACAGGCCTTGGTCAGGTAATAGCACAGTCCATCATTGCTGCCTATTAGGGGGGAGGAGGTGGGAACCAGGTTTCCAGATGTAAAAGAAAGGAGAGAGTGGAAGTAGGTCATGAAGAATGGGAGAAAAGGGTGTAGTGATGGGTGGAAAGATGGAAGAAAGATGGGCAGGGGGTGACAAAGAGGTGAGGTGAGATGATGAAACATGCACATGCAAAAACAGGAGGAGGGGCTCAGCTCTGCACACCTGGATAAAACAAAGGCACATTTTTATTCATTAGCTGCTGCCGCTCTTTCATTCTTATCACATACAGGGATTTATTAAGGATTTGTTTCCCTGCTGCAGTTTCTACTCAACACACAACATTTAAAAACGAGTCCAGACTATCAACTGTGTGTGTGTGTTGTCTGTGTTTGTGTGGTCTGATCCACAGGTGTATTTGTTGCAGGTAGACTGACTCTGAACAACCCAGATAAATAGGGCTTTCTAGTGTATTTTTGTGAGCGTGCAGGTGTCTTTACACCAGAAGCATTTACTGATGTTCTTGTCAACTGAACACAGCCAGGACTTTATATATACCTGCTCATCTTTTAATACTTTTTTTTATCCAGGTGTGCTCCAGCTGTCACCTTCCCTCTCCCACAACACCGTCCCATCATTCCTACCCATCCAGACTTCTCCAAACTGGCCGTTGCCCAGTTTCTTAATCAGCTGGAGGGATTCACGGGGAATCTCCCACATATCCTTGGTCTTCACTGATAAGTCGGCCAGCTTAGGCATGCCCCGTTTACAGCTGCCAATCAAACGGCAGCACAGTCCCGCCGCTCTCTCTGAGAGAGAGGTGAGAGACGAGCAGGCAGGCAAAGAAAAAAGGAAACGAGAGGGAGAGAAAACAGAAGGGAAAAAGCGGCAAATGCAGAGATAAAGAAATAACAAGGTAGGTTGCTTATGCGCTTATGGAACTGACAAGTTAACCAAAAACTAAAGTACAAAGGCACAAAGAAAATACAGCAAAACAGACATAAACACACATTCTGAGCAGGAGCATCATGTACAGAGAGAAAAAAATACAGGCACATTCCAGCTACTAAGAAATACAAATAAACATTGGCAAAACAAGCCAATGATGTGCAGGTCCAAATCTCTCAGGTTGCTGTCATGTAAAGCCACCAACTGCAGAATGTTTGCTATATGAACACAAGCCACTAGGGGGCAGATTCACACTAACATAGAGCAGAGGAAGTAGCGGGTGTGAACCCTGCCCGTTACAACACCTCTGAATAGAGAAAAGTCACTGCCAGTCAGTGAAGGAGGAGTGCAGGCGTATTCAAGTCCTTCAGTGAAAGTAGTGACACCACAATGTAAAAATATTCTATTACAAGTAAACTTTCAGGTTCAGATTAGAGAACTTTACCTAGAAGTAAAGGTGAAAGTACCGACTTTCCACCACTCATAGTATTGTAAATATAATTTGAATCAGATATAGACAGAATTAAATTCTCTGTTGCAGCTGGACAGAGAACGATCAAAGCAAAGAGGTGCATCAGAAAATGGCAGAACAAACATTTCGCTCACTTTGAAGAAGAAGCAGAAAAAAGAGGACGTATCAGTGTCCATGTACTCATATGGTTTACCTGTGTAGTGGTCCACCAACTGCTGCACAGTGTCAAACTGAGATCTTGTGGTGATGTAGTAGCCACCGTTATCTAGTTTGCGAATCTTATAATGCTTGACGTGCTCTCCCTTGTTGTCGTCCCAGTCACGGATAGACAGAGAGTAGGCACCTGTAAGGAGAAAGGAGATGAGAGGAAGGAAGCAGGGAGGGGGTCAACGTAGAAGCACAGAGTGGAGAAAAAGGTGAGAGATGAAGAGATGAAAGTGAGAGTCATTAAAAGCTTTCACATATGTAAAGCAGTAAACCTCTATTCCCTCTGAGAGTGTATGTGGCGTCTTTACCCTTGGTGGTCTCGCTCTCTCGTATGAGGAAGGTTCCCCTCTGGTTGCCATGTCCCAGCAGCTGTCTCTCTGCATCCTTCCTCCCCATCTTCCCAAAATACCACCTGTCACCATGATAACAACACACAGGTTACCGCAGCATACCATAGCCATGCCACAACATGCATCATGTGACCTCTGCCCTCAGACTACATGTCAATCATTGAGACAATCTTTCAGTCCCATTAGTACTTAGATAGTGACAGTGACAGATTTCACTACTGTCTGAGTGTGTGTGTATGAGAGAGAGAGTATGTGTGTGTGCTCACTCTTCAGCCTGTATGGAGTCGACAGGAGCTACGTAGTTGGAGGGGATGTAACCTGAGTGTCCTGTGTCCAAAGAGCGAGCCTCCCACCAGTCACCCTCTCTGCCAAGAACACACACACAAAATGTCACTCTGCTTGTAAAGATACAAAATATCTGATGTGCTTCAGAATATACAGCTCATGGTGTAGTATGAAACTCAATGGTGGATGAATTGTTCAATATGCAGATGATATTATTGAAAATGTCGAAATGAAAAATAAACAATGACTACACAAAACTACTTCTTTATTCCTCCTAAGGTGTAAAATGCAGAAACAATGGGTTTTCAAGTTTCACCAGTCTTATTAAAAAGATTCAAAATGCACTTTGTATACACTAAAATGAATGGAAAAATAGAAGGTGTCCAGGTGCGACAGAAAATAAAGGGCAAGTGTGTGAACTTCAGTCACAGTAACACTGAGTCAAAACACCTTTGTTGACCATCGTTGCAAACATCTATTTTCGATATCTAGAGTAGAACAAGAACGTGAGCTGCAGCGGTTCACAGTGTTAATGGGTGGCATTTAATTGCAGCCTGTGGCATTTAATGTATGCAAGCAAAATTAATTACCATTTGGGAGTCATAACTCGTCTCATTTAACACATTTAACACTGATCACATATAGTTAACATTCAGCTCCCCGTGCATATTGTCAGATTTTTGTATGATAATATTTTATGCCACAGTGCATTATTACAATCCTGTGAGGAGGTGTTAATCCCTCAATTAAACCACATTTGTAAACAGATGTTAATGAAATACAGACATGATAATGTGCATTTGTTCTTACGTGTTGTTGATGATCTGGAATTTCTCTCCTTTCTGGAAAGTGAGGTCATCTTCAGTGCGAGCGTCATAGTCGTACAGAGCTATAAAGAGGGTGACTCCGCCACCTGATGCACATTCACACACGCACGCACACACACAAACAAGAGAAAACAGAGTTATCAGCTTCCAGTTTTAGTTTATGCCTCTGAACTCAATCATCTTGTGCTATTTTCACAGTTTGAAAAGAGTGGCTTCACATTTGTTCAAGTCCATGTTAAAACACTATTCATATACCAATATATACTGTACATTAAAATAGTTACTGGAGTAAGGATTCCTCCTGTCCATAGAGTTCCCTTCTAAACATGATTCCAACATAAGAGATGGGAGGCAAAATCTATAGTCCTCTTTAGAAAAAAAAACATTTAATAGTTCAGGCAGAGCTAATATGAGGCTTACATTCTTTTTATTGCATGTCAGTAAAGGAAACACAGAATTCCAAGCGAAAAGATTGTAACTTTGAGAAAATACCTACTAGATTTGTCTAAATTAGTCTATTAACTCCAATCAAATTTTAAAAATGCAGCAATTTTACACAAAACAAAACACTATGGATTTTGTACCCCATCATTTATATTGAAATTGATCACTTCAGGGCCAGTATGGAAAAGAGAAACAATTATAGAAATCAATAACTCTTTCACAGCACCTATGGGCATGTGAGCATTGTTTTAAGACAGATACTAAAAAATGGGAATCTATCCTTGACTCAAGAAAGAAAAATGGTGCATAACAAAAAATATAGTTTTCATTCATGGTATATATTCATGATTATGATTTTTATTTATTTATGATTATGAAGTATGTTTTAGTGGAAAAACATGATCACAGCATGACATCATGAATTTTAAAATCATCTAAGACAATCATACAGAACAGAAGAACCACTTTGTCGGATAGGACTTTTAGAACTTGGTTTTATATTGAAGAAAATTTTATTTCGATCTCACACACACACACACACACACACACAGTCGTACTTGGTATGCCTCCAGGCCGCTGGTGTGCGTTGGTGCTGGGGAAGATGGTGCTGGGTGAGAAGCCCTTGTTGAAGTCTGGGATGGTCTGAGTGGGGTCGGGACAATAACGGCCCGGAGTCAAGGCCGCGGACAACCCTCCATCTGCGTTGCTAGGAGACAGATCTGTAACGTCTCCCACTGCTGATGTTGCTGCTGCTGCTTTGGCCGACTTCTTCTGCTTGCAACAGATACACCCCATAATAACCGGCACGGAGACGGCGTCTGGGAAAGCAAGCAGAGTTAACAAAACATGCCACAAGATGGAAATGTCAAACGTCCTCTGTCTTGCTGCTCGAAGTTATATAATAATGATTAAAGCTGGACGCAGTTTATTATTGGAATTTTTACCTGATTTAAGTAGAATATCAGTGACAATGTGTGTGTTTATATAGGTAACAACAAAGGTTTAGTTTGGAATATGCAAATCCAAAATGGACAGCCTGGGTGAAGCCGTACCCTAGAGATTTTATATTCCACTTCCATCCAAACTTTTTGGCTGAATCCAAATGTCAGGACTTCGCTGCTCTTGCAAATTCGCAGACTTTGCAGGCGCGTTCCCGAGAAGTCTGTGAGTGCTGTCCAAAGCCACAACTTAGCCTCGAGCTGACTTTCTGCAGACTTCCACAAAGTCTGCCGGGGGTGAAGACTTTGCTAATTTAATTACCAACAATTCACTGCAATATGGATGTGACATTGTAGTTTTTACGACTGCCGACTAAAAAACAAAAAGAAGTTAATATGAATGTGTGAATTGGTGAACATGTCACATGCTCAGTCTGCAAGTCCAGAGGAGGGACATTTGGATTCAGCCTTAGTCCCTAGTATTGGTCACACCCCAGAAACACACAATACATTACAATTTCCCAAGATGCAACTTGATAAATCTTTCCTTAGACCGCCTTAACACCCACCTTTCACCTTTAAGTCTCGGAGTGACAAAAAGCCTAAAACTTTCAATAATTTTGATGACACCACTGTGACATCATCATCGCATGACAATCAACCTGAACTTTATGTGCAAAATTAGTGGACTGTCCCTTTAATTACAGTAATAAGACCTAACTTAATTAATCATTGCTTATCAGTAAAAGAATTTAATGGATTATCACAAGATTCAGCAAGAAATAAGTCAAATTTAGCATTGCTATAAATACTCGATTTCCCCTAATTCCTGCCCACCCAACCTCAGGCGTCCAACACGAGCTGGTAGAAAGTGAAAGCAACACACATCACACATCAGCAACATACAGAGGGTCACCCTAGTGAAACAAACCACCTGGCTGAGAAGAGCTGAACTGTGAAGAGAGAAGTAACAAACTTTAAATAAATAAATAAAAAAACTTTACTTCCCTCGAGCGAGAAGAGGAGGAGGAAGAGCGTAAAGGGGGATGGAGAAGTTAACTTTTTCTCACCTGATGTCTTCCTCTGTCAGATCATCTGTCAATCACCATCGCCACTGGAAGAAAAAAAAAAAACAAAAGTGAGGGAAGGAGGTGAGTGACAAGGGGTGGAATGAGAGAGCAGGGCAGGAGAGGCAGAGTGGCAGAGAACCGGAGACGAGAAAGGTGATAGAGAATGTGAGAGAAAGGCTCAAGGGCGGTAAAGCGTGAATAAAGAGATGCGTGAAGGGAGACACGAGGAGACAGAGAGGCTTGACAAAAAAAAAAAACACCGAGACGGAGACAGTTCAAGATAAGGAAAGACATAGAGAGATGTGAGGTTAGCCACTTCCCTTTTTGCTTTGCAGTTTCAAGAGAGGGTCCTCAGACAACAGCTGTGTGTGTGGTTGTGTGTGGGCGTGCGTGTGTGTGTGTGTTTAGGCTGGTGGTGAAATATACCTGTGAATGTCATCATCAAACAGGAGTAACTGACACAAAGTGACAGCCACTGACAATGTGAAATGTGTTTCACAAAGTGTACATGTACGCAATCCTGACTTCCAGTTTTGAGCCAACAGCATTGTTTGAACAGAAGTCGCGTTGACCAAAGCCAACATTGAGAGGAAATAACATACAGAGAAGACTGTAAAACATTTTTAATTGTGTCCAGAGACGCCTGCACGCACTCATCAACGTGATCCTGATCAACATGGTGCCTTTTGTTAACTTGCTTTCTGGTCGAGGGTTAGATAAGAAGATTGACACGACTCTCATGCAACCAGTTAGCTTAGCTTAGCACAAACAATGGAAACAGAGGGAAACTGCTAGCCTGACTCTGGCCACTAGTAACAAAATTCACCCATCGACGCCTCTAAATCTCACTGATTAACAAGTTATATCTAATTTAATCTATTCCTTTAATAAATATATAAATCCTACACCTATGAAAGTTATAATGTTCAGGTGTAGACTCAACTACACCTGAAACAATTTTGACAAGCAAAAAAAGCTTATTTCTTTCCAGCTTCTAAATGAGTGAGGACCTGATGCTTTTATATCTTATGTGATACCAAATGAAACAGCTTTAGGTTCTGTCCTGCTGGCTGGACAAAATAGACATTTTAATTGAGAAAATAAGTGGCAGAATAATAACAAAAGCAATTTTATTATTTAGTCCACTGTCACTGAAATGACTGTGATGAACAAAATATTAGAAAAACCTCTCATTATAATGTAATGGGGTTCAACAGCAACACAGACTACAGCCTCCAAAACGCCCATAAAGTTGAATCGGCTCTCTAAAAGTTATTATAACTTCATGTTGGCTGCTGTGGATGTACCTAAAGAACTGGCAGCTGAGTGTGGAGGGACTCTAGAATTCAAACTGGCAACCTTTCGACTCCAGGCTGCAGCCTCTCCTCCTCCTGAGGAATGTGAGGGAAGTCGCACACAGGAAGAACAATACAGGTTACGGTGGGGAGCGACAAAAAGAAAACAAAAGTAATTCACTTTCATTATGAAAAAAACAGCCAGTGAAGAGCGTCAGGTTTGTCTCCACCACCACAAATCCCCCAAATTCCTGTTTAAAGCAACAAAGCTATTATGGGCTACATCCAGAGGAGTCCAGGGCAAAATATGCCAAAATTTAATGTGCGCATGAACCCGCATGCACACACACACTCATGCACTATCAGGCCGGCCATCAGGAGAGCGACAGGAAGTTAGCCCTGTTAGAGTTTCCTGTCCAGCCCTCTGATGGCTCCCCCCTTTTCCTGGAAACTGAGGACAGAGTCCCTCCACATGCACATGCACACACACACACACACACACACACACAAGCAGCTGCAGGGTCGCAAACACTCCCAACACACACACCTTCCTCTCTGTTGCTGTTTTTCTCTACCCCGCGCCGACACCCCTCCAACAAACAGCCAATAGCCTTCCACCGGACCAAAGCCTTCTTTTTCTTTCTGATAAACGTTAGAAAGCAGAAGTGACGGTGGGTGTAGAAGAGGCATCTGCGTTTTCATCTTTATCTCTCCTCTGACCTTTCTCTCATCTCTACTTTCTTCTGCTTTTCAAAGATTGGCGATCACAAACAGGATCAGCACAAATACAGGGATATGTATTCTCACACACACACACACACACACACACACACACACACACACACACACACACACACACACACACACACACACACACAAAAAAAAACAGGACTTTGCAGGACGGCCACACAGTCATTGTTCTCCATCGGGTTCCTGTTGACCAAACTTCTCTCTCTCTCCTCCGTCTTCCTCTCTGCACACAGAAGCTGTGATAATTCATAAATACCACCTGATAATTCAGTTGACCTGAGGTGTTTATGCAGAAAGGAAACACCAGCATGAAAATAAAGTCACACGAACGACACAGTTTCACGGCCCACTGGTCAAAGGCTTCACTAAGCAAGCATGAACACGCATGAAGAGCCAAATTATGCAACTGTGCAGCAACGTGACGGTATTTAACCTGTCATGGTGCAGAATCAAACACAAAGCAACTTGTGTATGTGTGTGTGTCTGTATTTCCTCATCTTTATGATCTTTATGGTGACTTCTCTTTCAGCCACAAACATAAAAGTCACTATAGTGAAGTATGTGACTGTGACGGTGATGGGTGGTAAGTGTGGGTTGCACAGTCAAATTGGCACACAGCAAACTTAGTGCTGCTTTTTAGGTGTGTGTGTGTGTGAGATAAAAGTGCGCATAGAACAGTCTGAGTTCCTCTTTGCCTCTTGAAACCAAGTAACAAAAATGAGATGCAGTGTGAAACAAACACACACCAAGCTTGAGTTTGGAAGAGTTAAGCTGCATCAATGACTGAATGACTCTCACTAAGAATCATGTAAGTATTTAAGGTAATGGAAGCTAAAGTGATATTCTTGCATACATGAAAAATAAAATAAACAAAGTGACGTATAGTGACTCAAGCATCCCATCATAAAGACACGTTAGTCACGTACACACGGTCCCTTTGACTTTGTTCAAAATATATTTAGCCTTCTGCTACCTGCTACTTGCAAAACCTGCATATGGTGTAACAACAAAGAGGCAGTCATTATTTCTCCATAATACAACTGGCATTAAAGCCAGCCTCTTGCCACAGTTTACCCCACAAAAGAAATACTTTCTTTAATCATATTCATCTCACAGACACTTCAGTATTTCCTCTATCGGATGTTGCAAAACTAAACTTCACTTCAATGACTGGTTGACGGTCACAGCAGATTTTTATAGCAGCTGGCAAATACATAGAAGAAATAATTAGAAACTGTGAAACAGAAGCAGCTTCCTCTGGTGGGAAGAAGTGTGGTATTGGTTTGTGTTAACTTTGTCTATAACAACAGGCTCTTGTACACCACAGACTATACTTCATATTCATTAGACATTAAGCATTAAGCATCTGCGTATTTGTCCTTGAAAGTTTTCTTCAGGGTTGTTTCATCCAAATTACAGAAGCATTTCTTATCTACCCCTGGTGCTATGAGCACATGCAAATAGTTTTTGTGTTTTCACCCAGGTTATGAAATATCCGTCTCCACCCCAATACAGTGGAGGTGAATTTTGTAATTCACACACTGCACTGGAAATACTTTCTACCAAAGAAGTAGTCCCCGAGAAAACTGTCCTCATCAGGTCAGTGGATTTTCCAGACTAACAGTGAAACTGTCTCTGGGGGGAGCTGTCAGTGATGAATTTTTAATGTTATCTCTAAATGCTGTGAGCACCAAGAGTTACTTTTAATGCACCTCCCAATGTATTGGGTAGGAGGCAGCGATCATGGAGACAGATATCGCAAAATCTGAACGAATAAAACCAAAGACATCTGCGGTAAACTGACCCTAAAACCTATTAAAGATAGGAGTGATGGAAAAAGTATTCTATAGGAGTAGCAATACTTCACTCCATTACAGGAGTATTATCAGCAAAGTGTATTTACCAAAATAAAAGTACTCAGTATGCAAATTGCCCTTTTTCACAATGTATGTAATGTAATGTATTGTTGAATAGTAATGCATCACTTTCCATATGCTGTGCATTGTTTTGTATGTAATAGGAACAAGTAATAGTTGTGACATGAATCTATTGGAGTAAAAACCACAATATCAGGTAGAAAAGAATAGAAATACCAATAGTTACTTCTGACTTCTGCAGAACAGGACATTGCGGTGTATTTGGATACTCTATAACAATATGTGGAAGCAAATAAATTCTGACCTACAAAGCATTAGCACGCATGCACTGCACTCTTATAAAATCACAATAATATCACCCTCCATCGTCACACTCGCAAACATCCAAATCCAGATGACACACCCTTTCCTGCGCAGTGGACTGCCGATAAGCTGCTCCCAGCAGGGAATTCACTGCGGGAACACGGGTCAACTCACACACACACACAAACACGATTGTTCAGATCTGTTGACTTTCTCTACCTTTACACCAGTTCTCCTCTCAGCTCAAACTTTCTTCAATCCTCCTCTTTTCTTTCTTTTTTCTTACCTTACTTTTCCTCACTCCCCCTCTCTCTCTCATCAGCAGGAAGCCCCACAGGATGCAGAGTGTGAGTGGAGCAGGAATGATAGGACAATGGGAAGCAGGCTGTCACCGAACGCTCACACACTCATGCACACTCAGAGAGGAGAGAAACCGGGGGGTGGGCTGGGGCAATGGAAAAGTAAGGTGTCTCGGTCATCGGGACATCCTGTTTCCACATGAAGTCATCATATCCTCCAGATACAGAGGAGGACTGAGGTGGCTTGTTGGAGGCCACACAGGGCCGGTTACATGTCTAATCCAGTTTTTAAGCATCAGGGGCTCAGGGCTTGTTCCTATGGGAGCATCAAGAAAATGAGTCTCCCAACAACAACTGCAATGATTGAAATGACAGCTGACACCCTCCATCCAAGGGTATGTGAGGGTGCCAACATCAGGCTGTAGGGCTCATCCTGGACGAGCTCTGAACTGTCACAGCCGGGGTTGGTGGGAATACCGTGATGACGGCAAAGTCCATTTCTAATTCCCCCACTAAAAAATCACATCCACGCCCCCTTCCTTCCTGCCTAGCCCCGAGGCTAAAGACAGGAACTGACCTCGTAAAGAAACAGGAAGTGATGAAGTCCGGCCTTGGACAGACTAATCGCGTTTTTTTCCCCCCCGTCCGACCCTCAAAATTCCACGACACCTCACTTCACACGGACACACAAGCCCCTTGGAAATCAGCGGTGAAGTGAATATGAATGTTGATCATTTTAAAGGAAGGTGGAGGTGTGATTATGCAACCTCCCTGCAGCCTGTCACGATGAAGGAACAAACACCTACACCAATCTGACCATGTTAAAGCCACAGAAACACCTCAGATAGACGGACATGTTGAGGAAACATGCAGTCCTGCCTTTTCCTCAAGGTGGCTTCCTGGAGGCACCATGCCAAATAAATCACAGTCACATTTGGTGAAGGAATGAGCAGCCTCTGGAGCAAATTTGACATGAATTCAGCCTGAAGACTAAATGATGTCAATGAAATGAAATTTGATAAATTTGCACTTACAGACAAAAACATCCAGTTGATTCCAGATGAATCCAGATCCTGTGATGAGTTATTGTTTGATCCTTTGACCTTTTCGATCCAACATCACCACAACCTCATATCTGATCTTGCCTATAACTAATAGATCTTTGGCAGGAAGAGATCCCACTTTAAAGGTCTTGTGACAAATTTCTCTGGTAAATTCCACTCTTTCAATATTGCAATATTGGCTGTTGTTGATTTCTAAATATCATCTGTATCCGTCCAGCATGAAGGGTGGAAGTATCACTTACTTCTCACAGGGTAACTACCCAAACTTCCTTTTATCTAACACTCCAAAGTTACCCAATTTTAACAAACACTGAAAAGAGTTCTGTTTTTCTTTGTTTTGTTTGTTTTTTTGTTTATTTTATAAAGGTACAGAAGCCTCTGCTGAAAACACTCATATTAGTTTGGTACTTTCAGTCCTTTCATCTCCTCCAGGTAAATGTACAGTGGAAGTCTCTGTCACAGACTCCTTAAACACATTCAGAACAAAACTGTGAAAAAGTTAAAATTAAAGTTCATTTTTTTTTAAGAAAAGAGAAAAACACCTCTTCATGTTGTTTCTATCAGTTTTGACATTTTGCTGATAAAGCAGACAGCTCTTCAAAAAGCTATTCTTTTAAATATAAAAGTATATATTACATTTTCATACATTATATAATAAAGTAAGCAGACAGGACCTACCTGACACAAAACACGTCGTTTTCCCGGGGAACCCTGGTCTCCCTGCAGCCGGAGGTGAGAGTCAGCTGTCCGGTGAGAACAAGTGAGCGCGCGCCGCCCGGAAGACTTGGGGAGCGGACTTAGCGCGCGCAGTGAGGACCACCCCTGCAGAGGACAGCTGAGAACAGACCTGCTGTAATATTCAAAATCATGCAAAAAATACATACAGCTTTTAGAAATGCCGAATTGAGCCCGTTTCTGAGGAAGGTGTCTCCAAGAATGATCATATATGCAAATAACTATATGTCACAAATCCAGCTTCGGACAGTTTGTCTTACATGAGAGTGCAAGATGCGACGCATTGACTCAGTGGTGTGAACTACAGGAAGGCTGAATGAAATGTGTGATATCCGTGTACAAGCGCGCAAACATCAGCCGAAAACAATGCTCACTTTTTGATGCAGTTATTTTGAGTGCAGATTATATCAGAGGTTAACATTAGTGGATCATCAGCAGATCATGCACTTTAAAAGTTATAAAGGAAAGAAAGAGGACAAGAGAGAGGATAAATGTGTTGTCAATTCTAATTCACCTTGAAGAGTGAGTTGATTTAGTAAAGAGAACTGAAGGGGCGTTTCACATTTAGGTCTTTGTCTCCATCAAGTGGCGGGTTCATGTAACTGCAGTAGCACGTTCAGAAGTCTGGTTTTGTGTCAAGCTGTATTTTCTTGGATTATATACAAGAAATTTAAAATATATACGGTCTCTTATATTAGCCTTCAAATCAGAATGGAATCATGCAAAAGTAGATCCCAAAGTAATGTTTGGTTTTTCAATAAAATGGCAATGACTTAAATACAACATCTAAGAATCAGAATACATTCAGACAAACAGTTTAAATTTTGATAACAAAGTAACTTTTTATTGTATATAAAAATACAAGTTATTTTGTCTTTTATGAGCTCAGCCTCTGTGTGCTGCAGACACAGAGGACTGAGGCTCCAGTAGTCGTGGTGTGATGAACAGCAGTCGTCTCTGGGCGACAGATATTGGCCTGAGCAGACAAGTCAAATAAACAGCAAAAAGTTCTGCAACGGAAACACTTAAATCATGATGGTGATGATTTAGTTAAATATGTATCATAGTATCATGTAGATATGTGTGTGTGATAGAAACATGTACAAGACATTCAGAATGACACTTGAGGCTCAAGTGGGGAAACAAAACCTGATCAGTTTCAGTGCAAACTAAGTAACATATTTTAAATATAATATATCCCAGTCGCAAAGCAGCATCAGAACATTAACACTGAAACATAAGATATGCATATATAAACATTCACTGTAGTGTGTATATGTGTGCACAAGATAGTCTATCCGTGTTGTGATATGCACTGGGCTGTGGAACGTCACAGCTGGCTCAGCATCTGCAAAAAGGTGTGAGTGAGTGTGTCATCTCATGTAATGCGTGATGGCTCGTAAGGTATAAAGAAGGGCTGCTTGTAGCCGGGCTTCCATCACTATCAGGTTTGCATGAACCTGCAAGAGAAAAAGAAAAGGAAAAGCATGTCATTACTTTCAGGTTACCCGGTGAAACACTTTCAAGTCCTGTCTGTAAGGCTTCCTTCTCCAATAACTTTTTTTAAAAGAAGGAAAAGGAGGAAAGAAGCTGAAATGTCAAAGGATTCATTCTTTGTTGAGAGGGTGCCAAAGAGAGACGACGTGTTAAAATGTCAAATGATTCCTTCACTGTGGCTGAGGAAGTCGGTCAGGTGGTGTTTGAACTCGTACCTTTTCAGAGTGTCTGAAGTGTCTCCAGAAGGCGTGGTAAATGCGTGCCGTGGTCTGCTCGGGGTGACAGGCCATGGTTTTAACAAACACCTTCAGGGAGCGCTCCAACAGCACGTTCACGCTGCCATAGTCATAATCATCATAGCTGCACAGGTGAAATGATGAGAAGTTAGTGACACAGCAGAGGCAAAAAAATCCCATTTGAAACTGAGTTGATGACCTGATGTCAAAGGGTGCGTGAGACTGACCGTATCCCGTACAGACAGTGGATGTAGTTCCACAGAGCTTTTCTCAGAGTGTGAGTATCCACACCTTCATGCATGGCCATTCTGTGGTAGGTCAAGCTGCTCACAACCTGCAAAGGCAACATTTAATCTCCTTAGAAAATGCTCCAGCAACCTGTTCTCAGCAACAGTCCTTCACAACTTTTTCATTTTGCTTGTGACTCCTTAATACAAAGCAATGTCTACTTGTAATTTTCCCTTCTCAGACTGTTTCATTTGAGGAATTTTTCTGAGGCCTGAAGTGATAAAACTGTCCACTGTTTTACAGTACACATGTAGTCATTAACTACTTGTTTTCCTAACACGACACAGTTCACTGCAAGTGTGTCAACAAGCATGCACGCCCAGATTATCTCCAACATATTTTAGTTTTATCAAGTTAACATTGTGTACCAGTCCATTAAACGTCCTGGAACATATAGAGCTGTGATGTTATCCACACATCAGACTTGGACAGTTTTCAGTCAACTTATGGGTAAAATGTAATTCTAAATGTTTGTAAACTGTAAAATGTCTTCTACTAGGTTAAAAGTGAGAGAACCTGAAATTTTTCATCCAGGAGCTGACCCATGTCTGGCAGTAGTCTGTTGACCAGAGAGAAGCCATGGTCCTCCCATGAATAGTCCTGCACATATCAGACACCAATATGAACAAACACAGGTCTATAAAACTTGGCACAAATAGTTAACAGACTGTTTAGAGTCAACACACTGTAACGAGTATGAGGAAATAACTTGGGAGTCATAGTCTATCTGCAAAATATAATCTACATGAACTTGAACACACAGAAAGGCTCCAAACTACCTGGGCTCTCATGGTGGGTGGTGCCTGTTCTCCTCTGGGGGCAAAGTCCTCATATCTGAACTCTGGATCCTCCACCAGACGCAGCACCAGGTCAGGTGGAGCTCCCCGCACCACCGCTACAAACAAACGCAAAAAAGGATAGTAGTGCTTAAAAAAATGTCAACCAAGTGAATGTCAAAGTGATGCACATGAGAAACAATCCTGTTTGTACCTGTCGGTATGCTCTCACTCCTCTCCCTCTCAAAGCGAGTAACCATTTCCTCCTGCGTGCACTCCTCCTCCTCCTGCTGCTGCTGCAGCTCCACCATCCTCTTCATTAACACCTCCACCTCCATTGCTCCGTCAACCAACTGGAAAAGATCAAAAGAGAAAAAGGTTTGATGAGCTTACTGAGTAGTCTGTTTAAGACTATATCAACAATGGGAAGTGAGCCGTGTCTTCTATTGTTACCAAACCTGTGTGACTAGTGAAGCAAAGCTGGACTGAAACAATTTCCTCCTGTTGACTTTGTTGGGTACAGACCTGTCACTGTTTGACTCACCTCTTGCCTGCTGTCCTCATGAGCAGGGCTATGAGGGCTACGAGGAAGGTGACCGGGTGATGGAGGTTCAAATGTATAACCTCCAATGTGGTCAGGTTCAGGGTTTAAGCCACAGCCCCAGACAAATGAACAGAGAGAGTGGGCCTGTGTCATCAGGACCACAGCGTGTATCAGTTCAGCCAATGACCAGCGCGGCTCTGCTCCCGGACACACCAGCTCCTGCAGGCGAGAGAGACAGGGGTTGGGTTTGTTGGACAACAGTGTCGATCAGTTGGTTGGAGAAACTGCAATCCAGACAGAAATATCTCAACAATTATTGGAGGGACTGCTGTGAAATTTTGTACAGACATTCATGTTCCTTTCACAATGAACTTTTTAAATGAAGTGCAAACATCAGTTAAATTTTATAATTTGTCCAAATAGCTGCAAAATTTCCTATCAGCATCATTCCCACCAGCCTCAGCTGTTTTGTGTTTAGTGCACATGAGCAACTGCTGGCATGTGAACATGAAAAACTAAGACCGTGAACATGATAAACATTATACCTAATAAAACCCACCCCAGTCATTGCAACCAAACAATCAAAACTATAGGATGCAAAATGATGATTCATAAGTGCCAAAAATATTCGCTTACTGAAGATTAAACTATTTGAGTGTCCATTATACAGAACGCAGTGAGTGAGTCAATGAGGAACTAATTTCAGATTCAGCCCAAGTCATAAAATTGGTATATTAAATGATATTACTATTATAAGATGACAGACTGTGAGCAAAAAAGGGAACAGGAGAGTGAGAGACTGGGATGGAGCGCCTGTTGTGTCTGACCTGGATGTGCTGCTGCGTGATGAGCCAGGGTCTGTGTGCCAGCAACCTGTTGAGCGTTTGCAGGCTGCGGAGTTTGGTGGGAGCATGCTCAAGGCCGCTCAGCCAGCTCTCATCCCCTCCAGCCTCTAGGAAGCCTGCGCTGTGCTTCTGGACCAGGTACAGGCAGTGGTGTCGAGCTGCAGCCTGTAAAACATCAGGAAGAGTTAACATGAGGGAACAAACGTGGTGTCCCATCCATTAAAAAGCAGAGGCTCAATCACTGGTCTGATCGTGACAACTACATGATGCATAAGGGCCGTCTGTGCTCATAAATTTAAAGGGCACAGAGGTTAAAGCAACACAACTAAACTTCTCAACCAGGAGATCATTTTGTGTCTAATGAATGCCACTGCTGAAGTGAAAGTGCAGCTAATGTGAAGTACAGATGAGCGATGAGAGTCATTAAATGTTTATGAGAGGATCAGTCTTTGGCAGACTTGTTAGTGGCTCGCAGTAGCTGGATAACCCTCAAGAAGAGAATGACCTGCCAAGTCCATTTTACGTCTATTTTTTATTTAGAAAAGGCTATTAAATTCTTACTCATTTTTAGGTTCCTTCGAACTAAAACTATATTATCCTGACTTTTCTATCACTTTCAAATTTGCATTTTTGTGCAATAGATAACTTTAACCAATATCCTTAAATGTGCCTACAACAATTAATGGGGATAACTAGAGAAATATTTTCATATTAGTCCCTTAAATGGTTTAAATATTTCAGAGCAAAAATAGGTCTTTCAGCACATTTGACAGGAAAGAAATGGTTTAAATGAAACATTTAAGAAATTGTCTGGTTTATTATAACTTTTCTGTGTCTTTAAAAGACAACTTGCAAATCCTTTAATATATCAGGGGATGTCTTAGATCCATCCCTTGTTCAGAAAGTAGTCGGTTTGTATTCAGACAACTGTATTTTACCAATTTAATGGACACTGAAAACACTGATGAGGTAATAACCTGTAACACAATGGCAACATCCGGCTCAAGGTTATAGTGTAAAATAAGTCTAATCATTTTATCAGAGGCAGCTGTGTCCATCCAGGTATGGCACTGTGAAAGATTCTGTTGAAAATGTAGAAAAGCAGAAGTGTCATGATATCACTTCACTCAGAGAGCCAATTGAGCCAATGAGCCAGTCTGAATGTATGTTTATTGTCCACTACAGCTGAACTAACTGGGATTGTAAAAGTTGTGGGCAGCAATGGGAAAGCATTACAGCAGCAATATTAATATAACTGTTAAACAGCAATTATGGTTTGGTCCTAGTACTAGTGAAGGCAGGAAGAATGGTATTACCATAAAGCCAAAATGATTTGAGGTGTGTGCAAAAAGAAAAACCATAAAAACACTTTGACACCCTTGACTCAGTCACAAAAAGAGGAACTAATAGCTGCAGGTCTGCCATTATTTTGTTTTTTATTAGTAAAGAAATATCTAACCTCAACTTTAAAAGGATAGACGGTACCTGTAGCCTTTTACAGGCGATTATAGCTGTCCTTATTGCTGCCTCATTTGAATCAAAAACAACTGATATAGATGCATTTCAACACAAGACAAACACTGTCTTTGTAATTTAAACACCTCACTCATATGCTTATGAATTAGACCAGAAAGTAATAAATTGTTTTGACAATAATATTTAACCTGCAGTGTCACAGCTGTGAGCTCTGCAAACCATGATGGAACATCAACCAACAAAATATCATCTGTTCACAGTACTGGACAATATTAATGTGCACCAGTATTGATTTGATCACAGATCTACTATGTAAACAGCAAATCAAATGGCTCAGGAACAATATGAACACTGTTTGACATGCTATTTTTATAACTGTGATGATGTGAGCTAAAACTGTAAGAGGAAAAAATATTGATGAGACTAACAATACCTTTGCAGACCAATACACCAATCAGTTTAACAATACACAGTGCCTGCACCACATTAGGCACTGTGTATTATTTTTGTTTTCTTGAATACTCCAGCTGAGTCAACAAAACAATCCTAAACAATCTGCTGCAAGCCATCCAGCTACATTTAGTGATAAAAGGACTACAACTTCATTGTGAGCCGATCACACACAGACCGAACAATTATTCCTCATTAAAATGTGCCTTTGTTGGATAATTTTAAAACATACTACTCCTGCAAATTTGTTGTATTATACAGTCTATTATATTGTGCTGCAGTATACATTTGTCTGAACAGGGCTAATACTGAAACACGAGTAAGTCATCAAACTTCTCTATATTAAACTGCTTAAGCTGATGTCAGTGACAACCAACACATGAGTCATTGTCCTTACAGATTCTTAATCTTTTGGAAACTGCTGACTCCGTTATATTTTCACTTGACCACATATTAGTCATATCTTAATTTGAATTATTCTTTTTTTGTGTCAGTTTAAGTCAGCTAGTTTTAAAGTTTTACATTCACATGCACATGAGGCCCTTACTGCAGTGACTAGTGTTGGTTCTTAAAATTCTGATAGAAGTCATGATATCATATTGTGATTTTCTTACCATAACAGCAATGTAATGTCTCCAGTGATGGGGCAGGGGGCCGTCCAGCTCCAACAAAGCATGCTGGGTCCTCAGGAAGCAGCTGAGGTAAGCAGGGTGCAACGCCATCACCATGGTGATGTGGTCCACGCGACCCAAGGAAAGAAAGGATTCGATGAGGATGTCCTGGTCTGGCCCCTCTTTCAACATCTGAAGAGGAAGAGACAAGACTCATGTTCAAAGCTGACAAACAATCTGTAAACTACACTGACAATGTATTTTTAATACTAAACTATAATCTTGTTTTCACTATGCCTGAGGACACAGAAAGATTTCACTTAAAAATGTTCCTCTTACAGCCGGAAGTAAGCAGCCTTTAAGAAGCGACACAACACTCCTACTTTCTCCAGTGGAAAGCTTGGAATGAGTCACATATGAAATCAGCATCATCAGTCATCAGCTTTGGCAACACATGTCTGGTGTTGCTTCTCTCGATGACATGAAGCAACAGGCACTCCAGTGTTGCAGCAGAAGAATTAGCCTCACCGCTTGTAGTAGCACTGAATTAGGAAAGTTCTAGAAACTTTCACAAGGACACTGATTCAACTGTTTAAAATGATGCCAGGCAGCCAGCCAGGCAGATCTTGGGATTTGGAAATGTAGTTAACCCTAACCCTACACAAAAATTAGCTTGAGAAACCGCATTTACAATGAGTAGTTTCATCAATATATAGGATATGAGAAAAAGGAGCAACTGGTGAGCAACATTATACACTGTTCTGTGCTTCATGTGATTTACAAGCCTGATTCCAAAAACACAGTGTAAAACGTAAATAAAAAGAGAAAGGATGATGATTTGCAAAATCATTTCGACCTATTTTCAAGTAAATACATAACAAAGACAAGATATTGAACATAAACTGATAAACTTTGTTTTTGCTATTCTGAAATGACTGTGTGAGCTTTTCTTTCAGCAACACTCAGTAAGCATTTGGGAACTCTGGACAATTGTTGCTGAAGTTTAAAAAGTGATTTTAAGCCATTCTTGCTTAAAATACAGCTTGAATTGCTCAACAGTCTGAGGTCTCTGGTGTCGCCTTTTGTGCTTCGTAGTGTGCCACACATTTTGGGAGACATGTCTGGACTGCAGGCAGACCAGTCTGGTACCTTAACTTTTTTTTTAACTTCCCAGCCATACTGATGCAACACATGCAAAATGTGACTTGTCATTCTCTTGCTGGTATGGGCAGGGACTTTTCTGATGGCAACAAATGTTGTCTGTGCCTTTCAGCATTAATAGTGCCTTCACAGATGTGCAAGTTACCCACTAACACCCCCCCCACACCATCACAGAAGCTGGCCTTTGAACTTTGTCCTAGTAACAATCTGAATGGTCTTTTTCCTCTTTAGCCCAGATATTCATGATTCCAAAAACAATGTGAGACGTCGACTCACCACCCCACAGCACACTTTTCCACTTTGCGTCAGTCCATCTCAGATGAGCTCCTGTTTACTGACAATGGTTTTCTAAAGTGTTCCCAAGCCCTGCAGTAATACACTTTATATAATCATGTCATCTTTAAATTCAGTGCCACCTGAGGGATCAAAGGTCACACACATGGGTTTTCAGCCTTGCCTCTTACATGCAGAGATTTTTCCAGATTCTTTTTACATTATAGATTGTAGATAGCAAAAGCTCTAAATTACTTGCAATGGTGTGTTGAAAGATGCTGTTCTTAAACTGAAAAAATGTACATTTACAAACAAGCCATACACACCTGTTTTGCGTTAATAAAGGCACTTGGACCTGATGCAAGAGCCCGAGGGACTTCAACTCCTTGTTCCTGGTGATAAGGAAGAAGGAAGACACAGATAGTTAATTAGACAACGAAACAATTATCAATTTCAATTCTGATTAATCTGCAAATTAAGTTCTCAATTAAATCTAATAAATATCAAAAAATAGTTAAAATGCTCATCACAATATGTCAAAATCCAGGCATTTACTATCACATATGGCAAAGAAAAGCAGAAAATTCTCACAATAGAGACTGGAACTGAGGAGTGTTTGGGTATTTTTGCCTGAAAAATTATTCAAAAAAACAAAAAAACAAGGACTCTTTTTCTGTTAATCGACAAATCTAATAACTGTTTCTTCATAATTGTTGACGTCATATCAAACCTTTAAAATGCATAGAGGAAACAAGTCAAAGTTTAAATGAAATGAATGGACCAAAAAATCAACTGCATGTTCTCCTCTTAAACAACATACATGTGACGTATACAATAAAGATTATCTGAAGATAAATGAGGAAATCTGCACACAGCTTCAAACCCCTTGAACTTGACCAGACCTACTTAGACAGTAGCAGCTGTACTGTAACCGGATAGCCCCGTTTCATAACTCGCAGCTCTAATGATCTTGTCACCAAATCACACATTAAACTCACCGACATCATCGGATGACCGGCTGCAGAGCGAGGCAGCGCTCGTTGGGTCGGATAAAACAGAAAGTGAATGTGCGCCACATACAGTCTGACTTTTTATTTCGAGAAGTTACTGTGAAAAGCCTCGGGGGTGTGTCTAGTGTGTTTGTCAGGACACCGGGAGGGGGCGTGTCCGGCCTGTTTGTGCACACCGCAGTAGTCTTGCATCACCTCAGTTCAACGTCTGATGAAATATCCAGAAATGTGATAGAAAATGCTAATCAGCTGCAAGATTACCCTCATTAATAATCAAGCATTCACCTGGACGTGCATAATAAGAAGCGGCATGAGCTTAAATATGAGGCAAACTATCCATCGTTAAGATTTTGGTGGAAAATCTGCCTCATTATTATTGAACAGTCGTCAGTTTCTCTGAGCTGCTGCTGCTGCTGCTGCTGCTGGATGAAGCAGAAAACACTGATTATTAGCCCCCAACATTACCTGTGCAGTCCGCAGCAGCTCGGTCGCTCTCCCCCGGACCTCCTGCAGTGGGCACGACCGGGACAGCCGGAGCAGCTGTAGCAACGTTTGTTTACTCAGCCGAGCCGAACCGGGCCGGTCCAGTCCCAAACACAACAGCACCGCCTGGCGCAGCTCCTCCAGAGCGGCCGCTCTCTCCTCCTCGTCCCTGCTACACAGCCGCGCAAAGCTCTTGACAGTCGGGCTAACGTCGGACTCCAACTCGGGCTGATGGCGACAAGCGGGGTCACAACCGGCCCCTCGTCCCGGTGTGTTTTCTCCGTTTGCCTTCACGGGATTAACGTTACTGGCCATCTCTTATTTTGGTCCCGACGCA
This sequence comes from Centropyge bicolor, assembly GCA_037975185.1. Taxonomy (NCBI): domain Eukaryota; kingdom Metazoa; phylum Chordata; class Actinopteri; family Pomacanthidae; genus Centropyge; species Centropyge bicolor. The sequence goes on from JBBMOC010000005.1 coordinate 7,009,615, forward strand.
CCTGGGTTGAATCACCTAACGTTAGCTAGCTACAGTTAGCTAAATCTTAACCTGCTCTTTAGCTTCACGAGAAAGATTTTCTTCACAGCCAAATACTTGAAGTAACCGTGGCTCGTCTTCGTTCACTGCGCAATCATCTGTCCCACAAATCATTAACGCCGACGGAGCAGCTTCAGAGCCTCGTCCCACCGGCTCCTGACCGGACCGTCCAGGCAGGCTGCCGGTTAGCTCGCTTAGCTAGCTTAGCTCCTGTTAGCAGATGCTGCAAACTCCTGTTAACTGTTACCTGTCGATGGCTCGAGGAATGAAAAAAAAAATTCGTGAGCCAACGAGCCACAGCCGGTAGTTTGTGTTTGGACTGGACTCCCGGACCGGAACACGAGCTAGTTTAAGGTTAAAATTGTCTTTCACGAGACAGCGAGAAACATGTCCAGACTTTGCTCGCTTTCATTCAGCTGTTTGGAGGTTTTAAACCTCCCGTGTGACGTCATCGTGACGCGTGTGAAACTTCTCAACTGAACTACAGGTTGTTTTCATTATTTTGTTATCAATATTTTCTATATATACGCACCATTTAACTAAGTTTAATTGTTTAACTAAGTTTAATTGTTGCTTTTTTGTAAACTAGTCCTCTACATTTTAATGCCTAATTGTGTTATGCTCAAACAAAAAGAAAATTGGAAAATAAAATAGAAACTGTGTTGTTTGTATGTTTACAATCGGTATTAGCTTTCTAAACAAAAAAATTGAGTGCTGTTATCGCCCCTTTGTCTATACACAACTATATAGTCTATAAAATGCTAAAGCTGACCGCAAATGCCCATCATACTGCCGTGTTTTAACTTGCTCTGTCCCCCATCTTTTAATCTGAGACAGCAGAACATTTACTTAGAAAAATGACTAATAAAAATAGGGGTTATCTGATTCATTTTCTCAGTCAAATATATGATCACTGTTTATTTTCTGTACTGTAATGCTGGAGTAAATCTTGACAGGCAACCCCCAAAATCCACACTAGAATATGGATTCTTTTGAATCCATTTTGACTTTGATGAGGATTTTCTTTAATTTTATCAATTTACAGACTGTATGCAGAATTCCAATAAAGTTGTATTTATAAGGATAGCTGCTGTGGAAAGTTTTGAAAAATAAAATAAATAATGAAAGCTGTTCTCCATTTTGCTGGGGCCACCTGTCAAGCCCTTGTGGTCCTCAGAGCCCACGTTCTGGAGCCAAAGACCAGTGGAACATTCAGTGTACTATTTACACTCATTTGTATTTAATTAATAACTAAAACGGTGTAAAGTATGAATTTCTTCATGTCTGTGTGTGCATTTGTGTCTGTAATGTGAATTTGGGATAAAATTGTTTCACAGTTTATAATATATACTTCCTGAATCACCTTTATTTAGGAAAATAAAAATAACATCACTGGTGTACCCTTCTTATCAGACATATATCTTATATTAATTTACCTGCATACACCATATATAATAATAGATACCTTTGTGTGGGAGTAAGAGAAGAAAGATGAAGCCTTCAGATATGAGAGAGGGAAAGATGACAGTGACAGATATAAACAGACAAACAGGTGAGGGTGATGCGCTGCTCCATTTGACATGACAAGATAGACTCAATGGGGTCTAGGGAAATTCAACATTTTGGCAGCGACAAAAAAAACCCATTCAGTATACCGTTTCCCTATGAGGGAAGACTTTTATTAACAAACACACAGGCTGGCTATGGAGGATGACCTTCGGAGCACACGCACACACACACAAAGGCTTGGTCCCCATTGCAACCGGCGCTTTGTGTCCCAGGAGACCCAAGGGTGGAAGAGGTGAGACCAAAAGAGGAGGGGAGGCAGAGCTGGTTTGGGAAAGCTCAGAATACAAGCAGAGGTCAGGGTTCACACACACAGGCTCCTCTTCAGGATTTGACAGGAAGTAAAAACTGTTTGAGTGTGTGGTTGTGTGTGTACGTGGGTGTGTGTGTGCAGATGAGTAGGAAAGAGAGGGATGTGAGTCCTCAGACGATTTTGTTCTCCAGCAAGGCGATTCTCTTCGACATACTCTCTAGTAAGATTCTGTTAAGGACAGCAACAATGAAGACAAACAACAATGCAGGAAATATGATAAAGACATGAAAACCCTTCCCCATCATATTCTCAGATCATCTGACTTGTAGTAAAGGATATATTTTTTTGTTAGTGCCTGTAGGGCATCTTCTACTTTCTTTTGGAACTTTACGAGGGAGTCGCATTCACAAGGGTCCTCCTCTGTGGGAACGAAAGCACAAGTTCAAATAATTTAAACAGTATGTACAGTGCAATAACCAGTGATAACATGTTTAATTGAATGTTTGTATTGAATCATTGTGTTTGACCTTGACAGATGTTAATCTGCAGCTTCTTGGCAATCTGGGTCATAGTCTTGAAGTCAGCGGTGTAGAAATAGTGCTCTCCAGTCGGCTCAGAGGCAATCTCTTTCAGCTCATCCTCTACTGCGTTTCCCACTCCAACAGCGTACATCTTGAAACCTGTGGCATAAAAACACACAAGTTTTCCTCATCTCTCCAATAGAAGTAGGCTCTGTGTTGTATCTAATTATGCTATCCCCATGTAATAAGAAGTAATCGATCCTCTCTCACCATGTTCTTTGGCCTTCTTGGCAGCATCTCCGATGTAGTCCTGACTGCGTCCATCAGTGAAGACGATGCCTACCTTGGCGACTCCGGGTCTGGCACCCTGAGCAGGGCTGAAGCTGCTGTCTGTCAGATAGCGAAGAGCCTGGCCTGTCATTGTTCCCCTCTCCATGTAGGCCATCCTCTTCACTGCATCCTTCAGGTCTTTCTTGTTGTTGTAGCGGCCCAGGGGGAACTCCTGCAGGAGGGAGACAGAAACATGAAGATGATACAGGAAGGAAGAGATGGAAGCTGATTATTAGGTGACACTAAATGCCACACCCAGACCCATACCTGTCTGACGGAGCTGGAGTACTGCACCAGTCCAACATGAGCCTTGCTGTCAGAAACATCCAGTTTGTCGACGATCTGGTTGATCCACTTCTTAACCAGCTCAAAGTTCTCAGGACGGACGCTCTTAGAGCCATCAATCAGAAACACCACATCTGTCGCCGAGTTACTGCAAGCTGGTGATGTCAGACACACAACAGCACGTTACTCTGGGAACACAGTGGCCGCGCTTGGACAAATACCTTCATGCACACACACACTCACCACTGCAGCTGCGACCATCATCCATGAGGGTAAAGCCATCTTTGCAGGCACACTTGTATGATCCGGGGCTGCTGATGCATACCTGCTCACAGTCATGATCACCAGTGGCGCACAGGTCCGACACTGTGTGTGTGTGTGCATGCAGAACACACACGTACACACAGTAGAATATATGTTGAGGCACACACACACACACAGAGGGGGGTGGGTGGTTGGAGTTAGGAGGAGAGAATGAAACTATGTCAGTTTGAAAACGGGAAAATCTAGCATTGATTTTTTTTTTAATGATCCACTGTGACCTGCAGTTGACCTGAACAGTTCTTAAAATGTGTGGATGGCGCATGAATCCAGTGGATCCTTAAAACAAAACAGGTGGAAAAGATTGGTGAAGCCTGAAATAAACAAGATCCGATATTGTCTGTTTCTAAGTGCGAGGCACAGGCTCATCCAATAACAATCCAGCACTGCGATCATGCAGCTTTGCCCTTGGATGAAAATATCTGCAGCTGCAGAGATTGGCTGCTGCAAACTGAGTGGCAGACAGCAGTCAGACTGCCGCAGACTGGGAGAGCCAAAGGGCATTGCTAATTAGAAGTTTAATGATTGTCACTAATGGATCGGTAATTACAGAGAGATCAGTCTCGCCTCTCGGTTATATGAGAGCTGACTGAAGAACAAGAACGAATTTCGTTCCAAAAGGTTGTTCCTACCCTAATGCCCTCATCCACTGGGGAATATTTAATGAATGAATATACTGTAGTCTTGTTGAGGGAGGGAGGGAGAGGACAAAAGGGAGGGAACAATATATTGGAATGAAAAGACGACAGTCCTGACACCTTACCCTCAGTATAGGGGGGCCAGTAGACAGCTCTCTCCACAGGCATGACGACACACCCTGTCTATGTCCATCCCTATTTCCCGTCACTGTTTTCTGCATCAGTCCCTCTAATATAAAACTACAAAACCCTCATCTTTCCTTCCTCTCCCCCGACTTCCTTCTCCCATCTTACCACAGAAGGCTTCCTGGAACTTCTTGGTGAGCTTCTCAATGACGCTGTAGCTCTCCACATAGTCGACATGGTCGTCCAGAGGATCACTGGCCATCTGCTTCAGGGTGCTCATGTCCACACGTCCCACACCAATGGCAAAAATCTCAATACCAGCATCCCGTGCACGCTGAGCCACATCCTTCACGTTGTCCTGGGGACGCCCGTCCGTCACAATAATAGCAACCTGTGAAGCAAGAGGATCAAAAATTGATAAAACATGATTTATGTAATTATGGTCATAAGTTGAATTGCATGTGTCAATGTTTGTAAATGTGTGTCTGACCTTGCTGATATCAGGAGATTTGATGCGAGCGCCTTCGCCCTCACTGAAGGCCACGTTCAGGGCAAACTGAATGGCCAGACCAGTCATTGTTCCAGTGGACAGGGGCTCGATCTTGGTCACAGCCTTAATCAGTCCGGCTTTGGTACGGTGTGTCTTCAAAGACACCTGCAGTTGCATAATAGCGAGGTCGGTGACATTAAATTTGACAAATAAATACTTTGCTCATTGCTAGTGAAGGCCAGCTGAGCCCCATACCTCGTTCTTCACACGGCTGGCATAGTTGACAACTCCCACACGGGTGGCGTTAAGTCCAACATCCAGTCCTTCAATAACCTTAGCGAGGAAGACCTTGACCTGCTCAAACTCTGAAGGGCGAACACTCCGACTGCTGTCAATGATGAACACGATGTCTGTGGGACGAGTTTTGCACAGACCTGCCGCTACACATGCAGGGACAGAAAAGAGACTGTTTTTCTTCATATTCTAATAGTTTGCATAACAACTGATCATCCACAAAATTACACATAAATGTAGATAAAGAAATTAAGTTAACGAAGATGGGAGGAAGGGGGTAGGGTGGGAGGAGCATGAGGAGAACAGAGGCATTGAGAGGAAAAGGGAGGGTGGAGGTGATGGAGGCTGGTGAGGGTGAAGAAAGAGAAAAACAGGATGCAGGGAGGCCACGGAGTGGAGAGGCAGGGTCGACGGAGAGTTGGAGAAATGCTTGGGTGAAGCGAAGAGAAAATCCAATCAGAGGCCACATTAAATATATGTAACAATTATTTAAAGAAAGTTCAGCTTAGATAACATTAATAAGTTACTAATATGACAAATGAAGACTGTGAAAATGCAGTTTAAGGCTCAGAAAAAACAGAGTTAAGATTCTTTTTGTCAAAATTATTTTCATACTGATGCACTTTTTTTTTTATTTCAACTCACTGACAGAGTGCCTACCTTATTTGTGAGAAAGACAGAAAACTGATTTTGTGACAGTTTCTGTTAATAATAATAAAAAGGTAGACTGTTCACAACAGTAAGCATGTATAAAGTTATCAGTGAGGGTTCAGGCATATGTGGCCCTGTTGAATTAACTGTCGCTAAAACTTCCAGCATCTGTCTAACATCACTGATCTCCCTTCTCACCCTTCACCTCTATCCATCCCTCCAGTTTTTCTCCATCACTCAACACACACACACACACACAGGGTACCAACTGCCACTCCCTCCTGAAGGTGTTATTGAAAGTGTGCATCCGTCCATCTAACCACCAGCAGCAACACAAAATCCACTGTAGTCTTTAATACTGGCTGACTAACGACGTCAAATCAATAACCTATGATCAATAACAGTACGAAGACAATGAAAAACATAGAAATCAATATAACTGTTTAATTATATCCTTTTACCTTAAACAAAATAATCTCCGTATTGAAACAATCATCAAAACCAATTTAAATGTAAAATGTGACTAGGCTAAGTAAATTTTTCCCATTCCCCTCCTTCAATTCTGTTACCTGGGAATTTTATACCACATGCAACTAGCTCACACTCATCATGCCACATGGATATATGGAAAAAACTGGACACGGCTAGCAAGAGTTGCGTCCTTATTATTAAAAAATGTAATTAGCATTTTAAGATAACTAGACTTTTAGAGCAACTTTTAGAGCAATTTTGTTAGCTCTGTATAAACTATGTATTTTGTGTTATCATGTTTGTTCTGAGGTTTACAGTCTACAGTATAATATTAGAATCAGCTTTAAGGGTTAAAGGTCATCATTCTTACCCATGGCGGCAGCCGTGCGGAGGTCTATGTAGGGGGTGGCTTGAGCCCCGATGAGGCCGAGCAGCAGCAGGAACAACGGCGGGGTGGGCATCATGTTGACAGCGACAGAGGGGTGACGGGTAAAGCGCGGGGGTCCGAGTCGGAGACGGTCCTAGAGTGAGAAGCTAGAAAGAAGACAGAGCAAGGCGAAGGGAGTTCCAGGCGGGGACGGCCACAAAGTGAGACTGAGTGACTCTGAGCTGCAGGTTATCAATGCAAGTGCTTCACGCAGTCAGCCCACAGACAGCCCCCCTCTATAGCTGCAGTGTGTGCGTGGAAATGTGTGTGTGTCTGTGGGAAAGAGAGGGAAATACCGGCTCTGGGAGGACCTCAAATGGTGGGCAGGGAAAGACAAACACACCTTGATATGGCTAGGATGGACAGGTATGTATGTGTGTGTGTGTGTGTGTGTGTGTGTGTGTGTGAGAGCAGTAAAATTTGTGTTGTGTGTGCGCTCCAGTACCTGAGTGTGTACAGTATGTGTGTGTGTCTGGCTGGGGGTACAGGAGCGGCTGGGGTTTGGTGCAGAGTGTGTGCCAACCCAGCCGCCCCAGGTTGGATTTGGCCAAAGCTCAAATAAACACCAACATGAATTCCTCTTTTCTCCCCATGTTCCCTCGTATAGCAAACACACATTTATGGTGCGGAAGTGAAGGAGAGCCGCCGTACACAGCCTACAGTGTTCCCGCTGCTCGGCGGGTTGGGATGTGTGTGCGTATTTTTGCATAAGCATGCATTTCTGTATAACCTGGAGTATACAAGCCAATTCCTGGATTCTTAAGTTCAGCTCAGTTCAGTTCAGCACTCCTGAATTATACATAACATTTTCTGTTTCTCTGTCACTTGTTTGGTCATTTTCTCTCCTCCATCTTTTCTCTCATCCTTCCTACTTTGCATTTTTGTAGATTTTCTAAAGCCACAGACTTGACTTTAATATATCTGAAGATCAGATTTACCACAGAACGGATTACAAAGAAGCAATCCCTTGATTTCAACTAAATAAATCAACAATCAATCAAACAAATTAACCGATTTCCTCCATTCACCCGGACTCTTCTTCCCGCACTTTTCTCCATTACTCTCCGCTCCACTGTCAGGTAGGCAGCGGGCCCCAGTGGAGTAAACACAGTAGGAAAACACACTTTCATCAATGCGCTCACATACACATCTTTAATCTCTCCATAGAGTCCACATACAGACCCACATAGAGACCCCTCTTTTTCCTCCAACATCCCGCTCCACCCGACCCAACCCTGCATTCCTCTACACCTCCCCTTCCTCCTCCTCCTCCAGCACACACACCTCCATCCACACACACACAAACTGAACAAGCCGCAATTGAGGGGGCAATCTGGGAGGGGAAGAGGAGCTGGGGCTCAGGCTGTACAGTGACTGGCCAGACATATTTCCTACTGAACAAGCTGTAAAATCAACAGCGTGTGTGTATGTGTGTGTGTTTTATGGTGGTGATGGGTTGGAGATGAAAGATTCGAGATGTTATTCCTGGACAGGGCGTCATCTCAGGGAACGGGCTATTTGGCTTATAAGATACGACAGACACATATACGCACAAACATATACAGTAGTTTCACAAACACACACACACAGGTTATGTAACGACGTCTGCTTGGCAGGCAGGACAAACACAAACATAAGCAGGTAGCTGGATGAGCCTTACTTGCATCCATCAGCATTTGTGGACTATTTCACAACGCCATGAAATTCACTCATTTGCCATCCTGTGTTTATAGATGATTAGTTATACAGTAATAGATGTGGACTGTTGCGGCGCGGGCCTGGAACGTGTCTAAAGTGATAGAAATGACAATCTGCTGTGTGTTTTCAAGATGCTATCACAATACTAGACAGTTCCAATAAAACCTTTACTCTTCACGTCACAGAACGGCTGCGACTGAAGATTTGTTTAATATTTTGTAATTAATCATTTAGTCTACAAAATGTCTGAAAATAATGAGACATCTAGAAACATATAGTTTGGTCTGACCAACAGTCCAAAATCCAAAGATATTTGCTTTACAATAATGTGAAAAAGAGAAGAGCAGACAATTCTCACATTAGAAAAGATTAAATTATGTTGATTTTAATAACGGTTTGTCTATTGGGAAGCTATCAGTCATCAGCAAATGAATTGTTTTCCATTTTGATAAATAGTGATAAAAACAAGCAATTTGAAGATATGACCATGAGCTCTAGGAAATTAAAATGTGCCTTTTTTCCTCAGTATTCCACCATTTTATAGATGAAACTGTTAATCAGTGAATCAAGAAAATAATTACCATATTAATCAATAACGGAAAATAGTTTAAATTACAGCTCTGGATTCATTATAAAGCACTAATGCAGAGGTTTTCTTAGACTCACTCAGTTGAGTGACTGTCACAAATCAGAATAGCATGTTTACCATAACCCCAGAGGCTCAGTTATTCCCTCTTTTCTCCTTTCTCCTCATCCATTTCCTTTCCAGTAGCAAAATAGAAATCTAATATAAAGACACAGCATATTTGCTTTTTTGCTGAAAAAGGAAATGTTCCTGTAAATCCTCTTTTACTGCCAACAGCCAAGCCACCTCTGGGAGCTCAATTTAGAGAATATTCATCACAATAGTACTGCCAGACCCATAGAGTAAATGGAAACAGGTCTAAAACAAACAAATTCCTCCATCTCAGCCACACTGCGTGCCATTAGGCATTTTTATACAAGGCCACATTCAAATAACACCACTTCCAGTGAATATGTTTACTATCAACATGGTTAGGTGAGATATTTTATCTCTGTCAAATCTGGAACCTCCACTGTTTGTCTTTATTTTTACTCAACATTTGAATAGGCAAATCTATTCATTTTATCAAATAAGTTGTTGTTTTCCACAGTCGCTCTCCCTCGTGCTCCCTGTTTTTCCAGCCCAACACAAGTCTATTTGTTGTATCTTTTCAAAACAAACCAAAAACCAACAAGCTAATGGCATCTGAAGCAGAGAACCAAAGGCCGAGAGGATCCAAACCATGTTTCAGCTTTGTTCCACAGCAAACATCATCACTTTCAATCTGTTACATCAATAAACTTTATCCACTAATATCAATAAACTCCATTACTTGACTGTATACAAGCAGTGTGAGGTTTTCTTTCACTTTTTTGCCAGTGTGTGTGTGTGTGTGTGTGTGTGCGTGCATACAGTCCCAGGGTTTGGAAAGACTGCAAGGATTTCGTGTTTGACCACATCCATAAATATTGAAACAAGTTCCCTTTCTTGAAATCTCAGAATACTGAGTAAATATTGACACAGTGGAATCGGGGTGGACTGAAGCATCCCATACCTGTACTTTACACAGACTCACATATACACATACATGCACACTCACACACACATACATGCTTACAGGCACACACACAGACCCGTGCTCTGCAGCTGTGCTCTGAGCGCTCTCTGTTCACACCAGGGAAGTCCTGGAAAAATTAATTGCAAAGTTAAACCGACATGAAACCCTCCTCAGTCACACATGCCAGCTCACATGTTCATGAATGTAAAGAGACTATGCTTACTAACTCACGGACTACATTGAAAGACAAGATACGCAAATTGAAACGCTTCATCTACAAACAAATCAAGTAAAATTCAGAGTAAACTACACTAAGTTTGAATCAAGCTCTCAAACTTGGGGTTTTCATTCCTGAAATGAATGTGTTGTGTTTTTTTATGCAAGAGAGTTTGAGAAATTTCTGCACTGCAAAAGAAGTTTTGTGTGTGTGTGTATTCATGTGTGTGTGTGTGTGTGTGTGTGTGTGTGTGTGTGTGTGTGTGTGTGTGTTTATGCTGCACTCCTCCTGCCAACAGTAACAGCTCAGTAGCCAGTGAGCAGGAAGAGAGAGGTTCATTAAAAACCCAAATACAGCAGTTACATAACCAACAGTTCTGTTCATCCCAGAACCCCCTGTGCTACGAACACACGCCTCCCTCAGCCCCATCGTCTTCTCCCTCCCACGCCTGCTGGCAAAGCCCACCCATCATCCTCTTCTCCTCCCATAGCAACAGCTCATCTCAGCTCTCCTCCCTTGTTCCCAGACCAACACACTGCCTCACTCCTACGTCTCCCCCCTCCTTTATCTGCTCCCCTGGTCCCTGCCACCTCCTCCTCACGTTCATCAAACAGTTCCTTCTCTTACTCCCACATCATCCAAGCTTCACTTCAAACTTTACTTTACATAGAGCAGGACTACGAACCAGGAATATTAACTAGAGTTTAAACAAGAAACTTTTTTATTTTACTTTCACTACTGAGGGCTAAAAAATGACATGCTGCTCCCAAATGTCTTTTCTAGTCTCAGGAAAATGCCTTCAGCTCTTTCAGGGGCGGAGTTTCATATAGGGATTTGGTTTCCTCACAACTGACTTGCATACTAAGAACAAACAGAGCAGAAAGTGCAGGAAGTGTGTGAACACGGCAGATGGCAACACAGATTAAGGATTTGGGCTGTATCACTGATTGTCTGGGATACCTCTACCCTAGAAACCACTCTGTCCTTTTTCTCCTCCATCGGATTAGTGATTGTCACACATCCCCCCAATGGAGGGACGTCTGAGAAACAACATGCTGTTAAATAAATCCCAGCATGCAGTCGTCTCGCACGAAGGAACAGCGCCCTCTTGTGCTCTAAAGACACAGCTGACACAAGCCACATAAGTAGCACATTTCACTTGAATTGGAGGTTTCCAAACCCAAGCTGTGGACCATGACCAGGCCCTGGATCATTTTCTGAAAAGCTGCGAAGAACCAAAGAACAAAACAAAGCTGAATAATAATTACAAAACTTTGGAGGATAGTTTATACTTGAATTTCCCTCGAGATTAAAAATATCCAGTTTTATGGTAACTATCCTGAACAACAATATAATGATATTTAACTAGAGCTGATCACAAGCACACAAGATTACCACTCAGTCACCACCACCACTCAGCCAACAACACACAAGCCTCTGAGTGAGTGTTACTGAAAGGTCTATCTGTATTATTTATTAAGTAACCACATTGGGTTCCTGGGTAACACTTAAGTTCCCCTATTTAACATTTACTGTACAAGCGATATACAAATTGTTTATAACACATTATAATGTTGCACAATATGTACAAAAAGTGCAATACATACAGTATTTGTCAACAACTATTTTCTCCTGTAAAGACAATTTCTGTATTATTACAATTGTGTTTTACTATATTTTCATTCATTATCTGTTAATACATTAGCCTCTACTTATAGAGGAGTTACAGTTGTTGACAAATATGTAAATAAACATTCGCATCTGCTTACAACTACATTACAGTGTGTTATAACCCATTCGTTAAAGGTTTGTATACACAGGAAATGCCACAAAGGGGAACTTAAAAACTTAAAGCTGCCAGCTGTCTGATTTGCCCACTGTCTCTTGTGGACTCCTCCCTACACTTCTAGTCCTTCTCTGTTATTTTCTAACTAGTAACCACGGGTTATTTTTGTGTTGGGCAATGATCACATCTCAATCAAAACGTTCATGATTTGCGAATGTGTATGAATTTACTGATGAGGATGCGGGGAATAATTACACTTGGCAACTAAGCCATCTCACATGCCCCTCTACATCCAGTCTCTCTGTTCACTACATAATTGTCTGGACAAAAAAAGTTTATGGTGCAAAAATACGTAGAGAACCCCTGATTTCAATCATAGCAAAGCAAGCTGTATGAAGGATTAACACAGTAATGAGTATTTATTGCAGCCAAGCCACATGTAGCCCAACCAAGCCTGCTGACATGAATATTTCTATACTTACCTATACTTATTATATACAACCTAATATAAATGGAATATACAGAAACACACGCATTTACACAGGACAAATTTACACAGATACTTCAAAGACACACTCACTCACACAAACAAACATGTTGTCAAAAATGTATGGGGGAGAAGTCGCAGTGGAAGTGGCTGTGAATCTCTCGAGGGCTGTCATACTCAATCTTGACACAAGGGGGCACTGGAGGACTTTCTGGAGAGGCAGGGCTGACCTGAGAAGGCAGCAGAGATGCAGTCTTGGTCGGAGTGATCTCTGCTCTGAGACGGGAGGGCCGCAGGGTGGACACAGGAGGAAGGATGGTGGTGGTGGTGCTGCTGCTGGTGCTAGTGTGTGTATGGGTGTTTGATGAGCGCTGGGAGTTTGCATGTGAGGGGCCGTGCTCCCCCCGGGTGAAAAATGAAGGGGGAGGCAGAGTGGTGGAGGAGGGCGCCTGGAGATCTCGAGCACCTCCCAGGCTGGCGGGGTAAGTTTGAGGGCGCTGAGCACGCTGGTGGATGGCTGGCTGACTGTACATGTTACTCCACGGGTACGACTGGTACGCTGTGATCCCACCTGCAAGGAAACACATACTCAAACAAAGATGTGCCAATTGAGCTTTAGTGCAGGTGATTGAGCTCAGGACCACACCTCAAAAACCCCACTTCCTGTCATATGTCTATAAATGCCTACCTGTCTGTTCTCTGTTTCTGTGCCCTGCCATGACTCCCCCCTTTGTCTCTCATCTCTCATTGGTCCCTTAGGCGTCTACTGAGCCCAGGAGCTATGGTGGCTCTTCCCCGAAGCCTGCCCCAGCTCGTAGTCATCATTCTGCTCCACCATTCTCATCTGCCAATCATTACTTATACGTTTCATATTCAATAAAACTTATTCTGGGGCGTCCTGGTGTCTGAGTGGTTAAGACGCTTACAATGTAACTGGAATTTCCAGGTTTGATTTCGGTCAGAGATCTTTGTTGCATGTCTTCCCTCTCTCTCCTCATGCTTACACAGTCTAGATCTAATGTCGCTTTCAATGAAAGACAAAATGCCACAATACATGAAAAAAAACTTGAAACTTGAATATTTGAATGTCAGTAAATGGTGTGGTCCTTGCTCGAGAGCTGACTGCAACAGACTAGTAGAGTAGGAGTAGTTATTTTGGGGGCATCCAAGAGTCCAGTAGTAAAAGTCTTCATTTTCTGAATAGGCAATGTTAAGTGACTAAGCTGTTGGGGCACTTACAAGACATGGATGGGTATGAAGCTCTGCCAGTTGAATCACCAGTATAAAAAATGAACAACTATATAACAAAATATCTGGTTCCTTGATTAATGAAATGTCAGTGGTACAAGTTTGTGTACGTAAAAACTTAAGGAGTTGGCTAAGACTAAGATATGATGGTTGTAAAAATGTAAAAATTCAAAGCAGATTGCTGGATTGAAATTTCAATACAACAGGCTGGTGCACTGAATAGTAGACAAAAAAGTTCGAGGAACAATGAGATCCCACACTCAATTCAATTTCTATAACACCAGGGTCTTTTATAACGCCTCAAGAGAAGAATATCACCAGATGCATCTTTTTTAATACAGATGTTGTATAACAATTTCATTTTAAAAAACAGAGCTGGAAGAGGTGCCTTTAACCCCTTACTAAATCTAAATCTTACTAAATAAATAAATTCAAAAATCACCAATTCTCATCCAAAGACTCACCATGATGACCAGCCGACTGCAGGAGGATCTGTCCTGCGCTCTGGGACTGGAAGTAGGCGTGGCCTCCGGTGGAGTAGGTCACCATCCCAGTGGAGTTTCCTCCGGGGCCAAAGGTCAGGTAGGACGTAGGGTTGGAATCTGGAGGGTTGGGGGTGAGGTAGGGAGAGGGTGTGAGGTAGGCCATGCGGGGCAGAGATGCTTGAGGTTGGTGCTGGGGTTGGTTGGTGGGGTAGGAGGTCTGGAGCTGGTAGGAGAGGGTGTTGTTTTGCTGGCTTGAGGTGAGGTAGTCGAGTTTCTCCCCAAAGTCAAAGAGAGAACTGAGGACAATACAAAGGAGAACTTAAATCACAAACACACACATATTAATATATAGTGCATTAATAAAGAGACACCCATAAAGTCATAAACTGCTCTGAAAGTTCCCTATACCTGATCCAGCACAGGTGTATTTTTATCGTTCTGTTCCAAAACTATGGGGCAAGAAGTTACACAAGGAGGTGTTTGGTGATGGCTGAATGCTATTCTGTTAGCACAGCGGTGACAGGACTGTCAAAAATGACTGACAATATCGTTATCTGTAAAAGTGGCGCTTGGAGGAAACCTTTCATGTATAGAGGGATTATTTTGTAAATAACTCACATCAGCTAGTTGTCATCACAGCTCCATCTTAAAGGGTCAGTTCGCTCAAATTACAAGACTTGTGGGAGGTTAGCACATAGGCACTGTAGAGCTGGGACAGTGATAGGCTGCTATTAATTATCTCTGCCAGGCGTAAGCCTGGAGGGGATTGTGTGCTTGTGTGTGTTTGTGTGTGCGCGTGTACACAGCAAACCTGACATACTACTGGACCCATCAGCCTGATTTTTTGGGGCACATTTCTGACTGTATGCTTCAGGATCTCTCACGACTGCAGTGATTTACAATTTTTGAAAAACCTATTTTATTGACTGCTCGATTTTAAGCCACTGTTATATACTGCCGCCTCCTCACTTTTCCAGTGATCAACAACTGCTTCAGTTTGAAATCTTGTTTCTTGTTGTCTAGGGAGAATGTGTGTGGCGGACATTTTTCACTGCTGGTGTTTTGGAACTATTCACTCCACTACTTTTATGTATACATGCTGATGTCCAACAGGTAATGTTTACAAGGTTCATCATCTTAGTTTAGCATGTTAGTATGATAGAGGAGAAATTCCCAATTTGGGAAAATAAAGTATATCTATCTATCTAAAGTCAGTGGATCATAAAGGTTTTTACAATTCATCCTCTGGGATCCATTGAATAGTTGCTGAGATATTTGTCTGGACCAAATTGGTGGACTGACTGATCAAAAGTGCCATCCACAGAGACATGCCTCTAGCACTGATAAAAACGTTTTCTCATTTATCTCTACTAATATCTAGCCTTACTAGTAGTTATGGTGTTATACTGTATGCCTGAAATTTGCTGCTGCCACTCGTATACATAAATAAACTTACATTTCAAAAATTTAAAAGCGACATTGTTTTGAAGACAGAATGCCCCAGTTACTCTACAGAACACATTGTTAACCAGTTTAGAAAGAACTATTATTTTTGTTCAAAGTAGTTCCAATAAAATATGTTCTTTGGTAATGTGGGTGAACAGACCCTCTAACTCTCCTAAAACAGGACACAAAAATACACTGATATTTATTGTTTGATAAAATACTGTCTTGCATTTGGGGATTTTTTTGTTGCTGTGATATATAATTGTAGTCGAACAAACATAATTTTGAACAAAGCAATCACGAAGTGAGACAGCATGATTTCAGAAATATTTCAGAGCGCCAGCTGAAACTGACTCCCCACTATTACAGGCGCTGTCTGAGGCATCATTATATCAGTATTTCACAGGATCCCTGCTCGTGTCTGCTGCCTGCCAACCCTCTGTCCTCCTGTCATCTCTTGTACTCGTTGTCCCTGTTCAAATCATCTTATAGTATTCATGTCACAGTTGGCTGTGAGCTGAGCTGACCTGGTGTCTATCTGCAGAGACTGGGAGTCACGATGGGCCAAAGAGGAGCCACCCTCCACAGCATCCAGGAACAGAGGTGGGGTGTGGGCCAGGGTGTTAAGGAGAGGTGCAGTAGGGTTGGTGGGATTGTAAGTCGTTGTGAAAAGGGGGAGACTGGCTCGCCTCAAGGGGGGGGGGCTGTGCATGGGGCGGGGGTGGTACTCTGCCAACCCCCCCTGAGATGAAAGCTGGCGCTGCCCTCCATCTCTAACTCTGGATTGACCTTGGAGATGACATATAGAGATTAAACAGTGAGATTAAAGCAATACTGTGGTTTTGTTTCTGAGGAATTTTACTGTCTCAACATGCAGGGTGAAGGTCCACTGAGCACAGAGTGCAGTGCTACCTCGACTTAATTCATGGATTTCTGCAGCATCAAGATAAAGTTTCTGTATAAAATACACCAAACACGGATGGCTGGCCTTTATTTATTTTATAATAAAATAATATAATTGTGAGGATTTTATTTGATACTGTTTGTAATGTAAATGTTTATTGACGTGGTTATTCATTAATGTTGGGCTTCTGAGCAAAGACTATTAAACCCTCAACTGTGGATGAAGTGCCATTTGCTTGCTCTTGATCACAGACATTAATGCATTAAGCTCATGTAGTTTGATTTCCCCATTAAACAAATCCTCTAGTTTCAAACAAGGAAATAACAAAGGCATCCTGGTTCTAGTTAAGTCAAGGAAACAGCATAATTGCCCAGAAACCACACTTCTTTTAAATTATGATGCACAATGATCTAATAAATCAAGAGCTCTACATGTTTTAAAAATGTGTGACAATGTGTAGATTTCAACACCTGGGCTGTTGAGGCTGGCCAGCAGATTGCTGCAGGATGGCAGGGTCTGACTGGACAGGGTGGGGAAAGAAGGTGCTGCAGAGGTGGGCTGGGGCAGCTTGGTGGCAAAGTGGCTTGAAAACAAGGGAGCTCCCTTACTGAAAAAGAGAAAAAAAAAGTCAAACATTAAAATAAGCTTAAATATTAGTAAAGTGATTTTCACCATGTGAGGACAAAAAAGTACAAAAACAAAATACAATAATACCTGTTGTGTGCCAGTGTTGGCAGGGTGGGATTGATTTGTTGATGTGGGGGGCTGCTGCTGCATCCAGCTGTACTCTGTCTGTGTTCAGCCTTTGCTGTGATAGAACGCTCCACTTTCCTCCATTTAGCCCTGCGGTTCTGAAACCAGACCTGGGAAACAGAAACATGCAGAGAGGCAACGTATATCGTGAAAAATGTCTTGGTGAGAAAATGGAAGGTGATGGAAACAGGAGGTGAAAGACGAAAGTCACCACAGAGACAGGGAGAGAAAACTTAATTCTCTGCTTGCTAAGAAGAAGACCAAAAGAGGAAGATGGCTGTCTAACCATAATTCTTTGAGGTGTTACACCAACTGAAGCTGCGATGACTTTCCTCTTCTCTGCATCAGGATAGTGGTCTTCCTGGAACAAGGCCTCTAAATGCTCTAACTGATCTGTTTGCATATGAACATGCACACAAACACACACACACCAAAAGCAGGTCAACTATTTGATTAGTCAAATCTGAACACACCTGGACAAACTGGCTATTCAGTTACCAGTACTGTAGAGTGTTCGTGTTTTCTTCTTCCTTGCAGGCGGTAGTAGGCAGCTGTTCACAGTCTCTAAGCCTGGCAGCAGAGAGAAGTTCAAGGCCCGGCCGCGACCCCTGGTGCTGTAGCGGATGGAGCGTCGGGTGGAGTAGACCTGGGTCTCCATCTGCCATGAACCAGAAAAACATTACTTCAAACATTACATTACTCATCAACTCAGTCAGACATTGCCTTATTCACTGTGCCTTTCCTTTAAAAATGATGAGTTTCTCATTGTAAAGTGTTGATACTTTTGTAAAAGCTAAACACAATTTTGGAGGATGTGAAAAAAATGGAGGTGTAAACCAAAAGCCAACAGGAATCTTTGTCTGCCAAAACACACAGCTGAGGTGCCCCAAGAAGTGCACAGTTGAATGTTCCAGCCCACAGAAAGCAATGCAACAATGATTTTCTGAAAATAAAAGTTAGTTTACAACTTCAAAGACAAAGAAATGGATTTCCAAATTTGTCTATGTTCCTCTCATATGTGACAATGATACATCTACAATTTACTTGAGGGGTGCAAGCAATTACTTCTCCATCTTAAAATGATCTGTTATTATTTTCTTAATTAACCAACTAATCGTTTAAGTTATTAAATGTCAGAAAATGTAGAAAAATGCCCACTGCGATTTTCCAAAGCCAAGGCCATGGCTTTAAATTGCTTCATTTGTCTGACATTCAACAAACCAAAGCATTCAATCTACCATAATTAAAAATAAGAAAAAGCAACAAATCCTCCCATTTGGGAAAGTAAATTTTTTTGTTTGAAAAAAGGCTCAAATAATTAACGAATTACCAAAATAGCTGATAATGAATTTCCTGTAAATCAATCGATTAATTGAGTAATTTTTTCAGCTGACTTTTTACTTGTCTGTGCTCTCTGTTGGTTAGAAAGGCTCCATCCACCACCCCAATCCAACATGATGTACACACAGGCCAAGATGTAGCAGTATGTAATAGGTATTTTTTCTGATTTTAAGGTTTAAGGTTGCTTTCCTGTTTACTTGTATTTTGTAATGAGTGCAACTGAAGCCTGAAATCAGGGGGAATGAAATTTCTTGCTATTGCTCAACCCATGACTTCATGATTATCCATGATTCTGGTAGGTAAACTGAGCCTTCCTACAGTACAGCTGCTGACAAATTTCATGGTGTAAGTACAGTAAGTCAAAGTGGCAAATAATTATAAAATATAATCAATTTCCCTATTTCCGCTCACATAGTTTCAGAGATGGATGAAATGATTTGACACAGTTTGACATTATCAAATTCTGCATGTGTTTGTTCTAATACTTCTGATCACACTACATCATAATCTGAGCCAAATATTCAAATCCAGGATGCTATTGTCGCAGCTGCACCATTAATACTGCAGAAGGTTGTAGGTGTGGATCATTTCATACACATTACATTGTAATTATATGTGGCAAATGAGTTACCTGGAGATCTTTAATAGAACATGCACAAGCGTCTGTTGGGCTGAAGAGGTTAAACCTCAGGCTCTGCAGCCAAACATTATTCAGACCCACACACACCCACAACGTCTATTTTAAAGTCTTGCAAACATCCCAAAGTTGGTAAAGATCTCAAATCTGTCAGACTCAATTGGTGTGAAGTCTGAGGTGAAGCAAAATGAAGCAGCAGACAAGCAGAATATTTCCACTGGAATGAATGGAGAGGGCATAAATAACATGGAGAGAATTCGTTGTGAATATTTCACCAGTCTAACAATCATACAGCTTAAATGAAGGGCTGCTATGAGCATAATACATCTGAATCTGCAACTGAGCTGTTGATAGTTGAGTTGCATTATGGGTAATCCTCAGGTTCTGATAAGAAGCCAGACCAATATCCGTAATCGGTATCAGATCAGCGTATTTCTAAAAATGATATAGTCTGATCTTTTTCTAACTCTCCAGTTTGAGTCTGACAATTTAGTGCAATGCTAAATCAATCAAGAACTGTGATTTGACCAACTGTGACCAGTGACCGTCTATTCTCACCTCGAGAGGCTGTGGACCTTGTTGAGTGAGACTGTGAGGTAGATGAGGGCTGTGTGGCCTTTTTGTCCCGTGGGGCTGAGGAGGTGCAGGTTGGATCGGGACTGGAGGTTGTGAGGAGTACAGCAAGGGAACAGGAAGCGGGGGGCAATACAGCCCTGTCCCCCCACAGCCCAGATAGACAGGATCAGACAGGTCGCAGCTGTTCATCAGTCCAACGGGAGGCTCCGACAGAGCCGAGCTCTCCTCTGAGCTCACTGCTGGCACCTCCTGTACCTGACTCCTCTTTTCCTCCTTCAAATGATCACTAACATCTTTTAAGCCTCTTCTATTTCTCACTCGCTCACTTTGCTTCTTACCTCGCCTCCTCCTACTTTTTTTCTTTCCATCCCTCTCTTCTAGACCTTTTGCTTCTTGGTCACCTTGCTTTTCAGTAATTGTTTCCTTTTTGTTCTCAATACTGTTGTCTTCCATCTGCACCTCCTGTGCCTCCTCCGCTCCCAGCCTACTCTCAGGCTTCACCTGCTCCTCCTCTTCTCCCTCTGGTGCCATCAGTTCCTTTTCTGATACAAAATCTTTCTTTTCTTTCTCCTCCTCCCCCTCCTTCTCTTCTCGCTCCGTCTCCTCTCCTGCCTCTTCATCCTCCCTCTGATTAAGCATTTCTTCCTCTCCTTCCCTCCTCCTCCTCATACTCCCTTGGTCATTCTTCGTTTCCAAATCCTCCAGCTCCTCACACAGAAGGCTTGGACAGTCTGCAACAGAGTGAAGTGAGAGTTGTTTTTTTTTCCTTTTGTCCAGGATCTGTAAAGCCTGGTCCACTTTAACAGACATAATATGTGTTATCTGCACTTTGTCTCTAAAACTCAGTATTAATCCAAACCAGACCTGGGGAGACTTCATGATTTTATAACCTGTACCAGAAAGCTTCAGCCACATGTTTTACAAGAATGCCTGGCCTTAAATTGCAAAATAGCTTCCAATATGCACTAGAATTGAGTTTAAGGTTCTTGATCTGCCTTGGTCTTGTTCAAACATAAGTAACATATACTTGAAAGATATGAACCACTCAGACCTCTTAGGTCATCTGAGCCTGACTCGTATTCTGTGAGGTGTATTACATCCTGTCTAACAGTTATTTATTTATTTTTTGTGTCTTCCTTTGAGCTTCCTGGAAACATATCAATAATATTAATATTAGTAGCAATTAGAATTCTCTTGTTGTTTCTTCTGAACATTGAGTTTTTGTCAACCATTATTGCTCTAATTTGAGCAATAACAGCAACTAGGGCTCTAATTTGAATCACTTTCATGCCATGTTGGGTCTTAATGTACCAAAAATAAAACTTTATTGAAAATATAATCAATCGTGAATAAATGTGACAAATTAAAATAATGAAAACATTTTAGAGACTTCATGGGCCATGTTTGCAAATGTTTTCACATTCATTGACAGATAAAGATTGTTTCATTCCACATTATATATCCCTCAATTTAACTGTATATATTTATATAGTTGAAGCCCCAGGATGTTATAAGGATTGATTATTAACCTGAGGAAAAGTGTCTGTACTATAAGAAACAGCTTGATGATGTTGTAGGAGTTGTGTCTTTCATACTTCATGAGTCATGTGGTGGCCTGCAGGTAGAATAGCTGATAATCATCATCCTCAGGAGGAGCTTGCTGCCTGCAGTGACTTAATGAGGGTCCCAGGTGTGCAGCTCCTCGTGCCACCTCACCTGAACACTAATTAACTCTGAGCGGCTAGCTGCGGCTAAGCTAGCTAGCATGTCCCCCATCTCCAAACACCGGGTCGTCAATGTTAATAACCGGCCTTTAAATTCTTAATTTATCTCTGTGGACCCGAGCAGCACCGGGAGCTGCAGCTCACATGAAAGATTATGAGCTTTAAATACATCCAGAAAGTTTTTAAAAGTCTTTGAAAGTTTTAGGAAATGACACAGACACAGAAAATTGAAAATAGCTAAAGTTTCTTACCAAAATCTTCAGCTAAATCACATTCTTCGTCCATTATGACTCTGGCCAGTCAAAACCAATAAACTTGTACTAATAATCAATTAAGACCGACAGGGTCACGACTTGAATGCCTCCTGCACTAAAGCTAATGAGGCTGATTGATTGATTATCGTCTCCAAGTGCGTAACGGAGAATTATCATGTGAAGGTGAAGCAGCCAATCAGCGAGCAGAACGGCTCCAATAACAACCTGAACACGCTCTTTTCTTGATGTTAGACACAGACTTAGACACAAACTGTCATCAGTGCTGTATCAGTGGTGCAGTAACTAAACACATTTAGTCAAGCAGTTTACTGTGATTTTGTACAAATTTAAGGTACTTGTACTAAAGTATTTCTGTTTTATTCAACTTTATAATCAACAGCACTATATTTTGGAGGGAGATGTGCTTTTCACTCCCTTGCTCATAAAATTCAACCATCTTGGCCAAAGACCCCAGGGACTGAGTTCAGATGTCTCTGACTTGTTAGCGGTTCCACTACGGAAAGAGTTTTTCTCTAAACTTCTCACATGGTTTCATTTATATAACAGTTCAAGGTCCAAAGAGGCAAACATATCCAATATTTCATAAAAAAGCAAAGATTGAACAATAGTCCAGTGTTTTAGCGAAGGTTTTTCTTCTTTCCCGTCCCATTAATCATCTTGCGCCTCACCAGATTTATCTTGTGATCCTTTGGAAATGGCCCAACCCACAAGCTGGAAACCACTGAACCAAACTTACTGTATATAAAGTTGTTAAACTTGAAACTAGCTTCATCTCAAGCACCTATGAAAGTAATACGCTGCATGTTTATTGATGCATCAGTTATCAATCTAATAATGGATTACTTTTACGTTCAGTTTTTATGGTAATACTTCCTGTACTTTAATTTAAATGGGATTTTAAATGCACGACTTTTACTGGTAATAGGGTATTTTCACACTGGTGTACTGGCACTTTTAAGGAGTACTTCTTCAACTAGTGATTGTGAAGTGAAGTGACTCTCAATTATCTCTTCAAAACCTCCATGGTATCACTATAATGTGCAATAATGATAATAATTATATTGGGACTGATGTGTATAGTCTCAATAAAATTGAGGATAGGATTATTGATTTTTTTAAGAATGGGTATAAGAATAAAAATCCATGTAGCCTATAATTAAAAATAAATCATCCCCCTGTGAATCATATCACCATAAAATTATAGTGTAGTGCAATAAAAGACTATTATGAAACTCCTTGAACACATTATAATGTGTTTGGGGATTTCAGTGCACGTTGACTGAACTCTTAAACACTGATGGGCTGCAGTTTTTTTAGATATATTTTTGTGTCCTGAAAACAAACCTAAAAACACCAGAAACCTGAAGTAAAGGCTTTGTGAAGAGCATTGAGATTTTTTAGCCTGTGACCTCTTAAAACAAAGAAATGTCTACTTACAACCTTTGTTACCTTTTGTACCCAGTTGTAACCCATTGAACCAAAGAGTTTCTTTAAATAAAGATCTGAAATTGTGATATAAATAAATAAATAAATAAATAAATGCTAGAATTTATAAGATTGAGTATTTCAATTAATGAAAAGTTTGGAAAACGTAAGCGTGAGTTTGCATGTCAGAAATATATTCACTGCTTTCCTGTCCAATAAATAACCTTGTGACGCCTTAAATTTGTCCTGTGAGTCCCTGTGGGGGTCCAGTCCCCCATGTTTGGAACCACTGCTGTAAACTGAGGATTAACAATGCTGATGCTTGGAGCTAGCTAATCCACAATCCAACATGTTTTTATTGAATAAAGTGCACATGATATAACATCTATGATTCAATTTTATGCATAGCTCCTAATTCAAACTATTGCATGTGTGAAAATGCCAGGTTAAAACGAGGTTCTTACTGCAGCTGTTCCTCTGTTACCCACCAGATGGGGTACTGTCTGGACCCCAGCTTCTTCTGTCTACCCCAAGTCTTCTGTTTTAGCAGCTTTAACTCCTCTGCTCAACCCCTCCCAAACAGAAGAGTGTTCACATACACCCCCCCCCCCCCATCCGCTGTGTGAGGCACATTTCCATATCAGCAGCCCACTACCCAAGGCCAGGACGGCTTGTTGTCTTCTCCGGATCCAGGGAGACCGTCTGCAGACTCCCTGGTACTCCTCCACATCAGGTGACCTTCATCTGGTTTGATGCAAAGAATGTAAACTGAAGCTCCATTTAGAATAATTTCCTTCCTGTGTGCTCACAAATCCCCACAGACAGTTTATCAAATTACTTCATAAGTACATTTTTATGTGATGTCTTAAGAATAATAACGTCTCTGGCTGTTCCTCCCTTGCGAGTCTACTGAGTTCACCAAGTGTAAATAGGGTGTTAAGAGGCTGTGATCATACAAATAAAGCACATATACAGTAGCTCTTCATGCAGGGTTGTGTGTAATGTCACTGGGTCAGGAATGGTATGAAGGCCAAGCTATGCTGGTGTGTGATAACACCAGAGCGAGACTTCGTGTCTGCATGCGAGTTCTTTTGAATGTATGTTCCCAAAATATATTCTCAATCTCAGCAGCCCTTTTTTTATCCACTGGTTCAAGCCCTGAGTGAACCAACCAACACACAAATCGTGGGCCTCAAGTTTGAGGTCAATCCAGCACCAGGGGGGAGTTGAGTCATAGTCAACACCAAGGATCAAAATGGTCAGTTCACACACATACAAAAAATATTTTTTCACTTACATCTTGTGGTGTCTAGCAATGCAATCTGTTTTGTTTTGAGATATCGGTCGCTGAGGTTTTTTTTCCTCCAGCTCAGTGAAGTGAAGACAAATGGAATTTCATTTGTAATGCTCCCAGCATTGAAAAATTACATTTAAATAATTCAACAGTCGTGTGTCTTTCCAGCAACAATGTCCCGGTTACTTTGGATAGTACAAAAAACATACTGACAACAGCCTGTTCTTTGTAGTCTGGTGTGTTTTCTCCAGATTAGCGAGAATAACCAGGACATTATATCTATCTAGAGATGATGCAAGAGATGTTGCTGTTGTTTCAATTTTAGAATTACTGTCAACATCACTAATTGTATTAAGAGAGTAGAGAAACGTCAGAGAAAATTAGGTTTTTGTAATTTGGGTGAATTGACCCTTTAAGTGAAGTCCCATGTATCTGTGTAGACATTTTACAAACAGCAGCTTTAATTAGGAACTGGAGAGTACTGCTAATCAAGTCAAAGCAATGGTACTTAAATATCGCTCAAGTAGCATCAGGATTAGTATTAATTAACTGCCAGCCAAAGTACATTAACATCTCTTCTACTTCAAGCAGCAGGTGCATTTGGTGAAAGGCCAATGAGGTGTTCTGATGGTATGTTAATTCAATTTAATTCCTCTCTTTTTTTTCAAAGTTTGCTTGATGAATGAAAAGAGCTTGTGATTGGGCGATCCACTGATCCATTATCTATACCTGCTAATCCTTTAGCAGGGTGGCAGAGGGCTCTAGATTTGAACCCAGGACCTCCTCGCTGTGAGCTGCATATCAGAAGCACTGATTACAAAACTCCATTAAAAATCTTCTTAAGTGACAGTGGGATCTCTCATCTTGGAATAAACTAAAAAAGGATTGTATATGAAAAGCTTTGAGAGGTTCCACAAATTCCCAGGTTAACTAAATGTTAATTGGTTTTGGTCATTTGAATAATGGTACATTTGGTGCAACTAAAGTATACTTACTAAATAAAGTTGTATTTAACAAATTTCACCAGCTGACCTCCAGAAAATCTGGAACAAGGTGGTATTTTTCCAGGACAGGAGCACTGGATGGTTTCTAGGTCTCTGGGCAAACAATAAAGCTGCACTGTGTAGTTCGGTGTGTGCACTGGACTTAAAGGACTAGTTCAACACTTATTTGCTTTCTCGCAGAGAGTGAGATGAGAAGATCATGAGAGGGAGACACATAGCTCGGCCTGGCCTACCAGCCCCTCCAAAGCTCAAAAGACCCAGCCAAGAAATAGTCCAGCACATAAATGTGAGTAAAACCACAACGTGTCATTTTTACATTTCAGGTTTGTAAATAAACCAGGCATAATGTGTTAATTAGTAAACTTAAGGTGCTGGTGGGAGGATATATTTTTTTACCTACAGACACAGCCAGGCTAGCACTTTCCCCCGTTTCCAGCATTTGTGCTAAGCTAAGCTACCCAGTTGCTGGCTTCATATTTAACAGGCAGGCATGAGAGCGGTATCAATCTTCTCATCTAGCTCTGAGCAAGAAAGCAAATAAGCGCATTTCCCAAAATATCAAACCGTTCTTTTAATGGGAACATGGAGGTGACAGCGTGCACACACATTGCACAGAAAGCGAAACAGCACGCTCTTGCCCCAGAGCTCTCAAACAAGTTAATCCAGCTATCATAATGAGAGTAGTTATAAATAGATATTTTCCCACTGCTGATAAAAATGATGCAAAGAAGTGTTGAGAAAGTGCAGATTTGGGATTGTCATGTTATTGTTCTTCGTCGTCGTTAGTCTGACGCAGTTCAAACCCTGTTGTGTATCGTGGATTATTGAGAGCAGACAGGAAACTCACAGCACAATGGAAAATTACAGGTGTCTTGATTTATCCATGTGAATTAAAAACAAGACAAAAGAGGACAGATTTACCCAATCAGGTTTTTTATTTGGAACAGAGTGGCAGATTAGTGACAGGGCGGTGGCGTGGAGGATCCGCCTCCTCTCGCTCACTCAGCCAATGACAGAAACTCAGCCTTAAAAAAATGCAAATGTATAAAAACAGGAATGGGAACAGCAAACATAGAGTAGTGTAGCCTCCATTGGGCTTCACACACACATACACACATATACACATGCATACATACACTCACACACGTACAAATTCACCCTCTCTCTCTCTCTCTCTCTCACACACACACACACACACACACATCTTATTTGGCTACGCAGGCTTAGATGGGTACAAACACACATGTTTACACTTCGACAGTCACTTTAGAAAAGACAGTACGTGTTAAGATCATTCCTGCCTGTGAGAAAGTGGCGTGTTGTCTGTCTGTCTGTCCTGCGGCAGAGAGACAGACAGGCAGACAGGCAGACAGACAGACAGTGAAAAGACAGTCAGTGTGTGTGAAAGCCACTGTGAGGGACCAGCTGTCCCCGTTCAGCAGTGAACAGACTAAACACACGCGCACGCACACACACACACACACACACATGTCGACAGGCTAGTCAGTGTACACAAGAGTCTGCTGTGAAATACCAAGGTGAAGCACTCACGCACACACATACAGGTGGCGGGTTTAGATGAGGTGTAGACGCACACGCATATTCTCACACTGGCGAGGGGGCAGGCGACGTGCACACACACAGGAGTGGAAGAGGTGTGTTACCTGTCTGTGGAAGAGCGTGAGAACTGCTGGAGTAGGTAAACACACACTCGACCACAGTACATTCCAGCTTTAACTCACCCCTCTTTTTCTTTCAAGCACACAAAGACACACACAGGCATCCACGCACACCCAGACTAGTATAGTTTTGACTCCCATGCATTTTTGTTCTACAGTACTGAGTATAATAGAAGCTACTAGCCCAGTCGCACTGGTGTGGTTATTGTTACAATCTCTTAGATAGAAGCACAGCCCTCCTGTCTCCTCACATTCCCCTTCCCAAACTAAATCCTAACCCATTTTTCCCACAATCCCCTCCCCAAAAAAATGAGTCCAACAGCAAGTTCAAGATGACCCCATAAGCACTAATTCACAGTCTTTTTCTTCTAATAACCAAAGCTTTTATGATAAAAGTTGTGATTTTTGACTTTTGAATTAGTGCATGTGGGAGCCACTTCCTGCACGGATTCACACTTCCTGTTTTTCATTAAAGCCCCTCTCGCTTCCCAGAGGCCCCTCCCATCCCCAAACAGAGAGCCAATGGTGGTAGAAAAAGAAAGTGAGGCATGCAAAAGGTGTGTGTGTGTAAGGAGGGGGAGATATCAGATGAATGGATGACTGGACACGTAGTTGTGCTTTTACACAAACAGACCAAACTCTAAACCAACCGGCAACTGATCCATAACTAATCAATAACATATTGAAACCACCTGATCTCGCTCGTATCACGAGTGATGACTATCACAATGACGATGACGACGATGATGATGATGATTGGATTGATATGTGTTTGAATGATATGATTTACAATATATTTTAAGTCTGTGTAGTGTATTTAAATGCACAGCAAGTTATATGTCTGCACTTGTGTGTGTGTGTGTGCATGTGTGTGTGTGTGTGTGTGTGTGCGTGGCTGATGAGAGCACAGCTCATCTGAAGTGATGACAGATGTGATGAATAAAAACTCTTCATGATCATGCAGATGGTTAGTGATGCCAGAAAAGGATATGCTGATATTTACATATAAACTTTTTTTAAACTGCTAAATACACATCCTCCTGTTTCTGAATTATTATTATCATCATTATTATTATTATGGTATTATTATTATTATTTACCATCCAGCCCAAAACATTGATATATTACTGGTTATTATTACTATCCGTAACTAGTCTTTGTACAGCTTAGAGGAGCAGACGGACCAGCCTATGTTTCCACAGCGACTCCTCAACGTTGTGAAACACGTCGAGGGTTGATCGCCGTTTTCTGGTTGGCCGAGCACAGAGAGAGGGGTCAGAGCCACCTTCAAGCAGATACAAGTCTGTGTGTATGCATATGCGAGTGTGTAAGCAGGTGTTGATGTGGCTGTATGGATGTATGCGTCTTTGAGCACCAGAGGGATGGAAGGCACAAAAGAGACCTTTCCTCTCACCTTTTGACCCCGGGCTCTGTGCGGCCAACCAGACGCTCTGTGTGTTTTTTGGGGGGGTTGAGGGGCAGAGTCGAGCCCACCCCTCTCTTATTCTTTTGTGTCTCGTTCAGCTCGCTCCACCCCTCTCCTCTCCTCTCTCTTCTTAGCCTTTTCATTTGCTCCATAAAAACAGAGGAGGAACTCTTTTTTTGTGCTAGAAAACACAGGTTAAGAGCTTGTGTTTTGTTTTGTTGTTTGTTTGCTTGTTGTTGTTGTTTTTTTTTACAAAATAATCATATCATTACATACAGAACAAGAGAATCTGTAGAATATTAATAACAACATTTACTTTAAAAACATCTCGTGTGTATGTGTTATTTTTTCAGAATATATTTGGATTTTTTTTTCTTTTTTCTTTTTTTTGTCCTCTTTTTCATTTTCATTGAAAAGAAAGTTCCAAGTCCGCAGAGAGAAAGGCGCTCTCAAGTGTTTTGGAGACGAGAGGAGAGAGGGATGAGGAGAGGCGAGCAGATGAGGGGGAAGCGACGAAGAGGAGGAGGAGGAGGAGGAGGACGGGGGCTTAGAGTTTCTCTCTTCTCTCTCTCGCTCTTTCTCTCTCCCTCTGTGTGCGGTGCGTCTCTCTGGCATACGAGGGTTATGCGTAAAACTCCTCCTGCTTGTCTGGTTTCTGGTAGGTGACAGTGGCCTGTTTGGGTTCCTCCAGGGTGTAGCTGCCCTCGTCCTTCTTCTTCATCCTGTACACCAGCAACATCACCAGGAAGGCGGCAAACAAGGCGCCCACTACTCCTCCCACTATCACAGCTGGAGAAAGACAGAAAGAGAGGGTGGATATCTTAAAAACCAGAGCAGTATCCTACAACTACACATGAGCAAGTACTAAAACACCATTAGAGCCACTGTTACATCCTGCTGCAGACTACGCCACTAACACACACACTGCTGAAGCACAGCAGTGCAAAGCTACCACAGCATCACTAGGAGCTAGCTGCTAAGTGAAGACTGATGGGCCTGAACGTGCCAACATACGTTGTGTGTGTGTGCACAGCGTTGTGCTAAATTGCAGCCCTGCAGTGCTACATGGTAGTTTAGCCCGATGGGGCTGGTGTAACCAATCCACAGCTGCAGTTTTCCACCTTCCTGTGCACACGCTGCTAATGAACTCTTGCTGTGTGCGATAGATTAATGTGTGGTTATCAAATGGGAAAAAGAAACTTTCCCTCATTAAACTAATTGCTATTGACGCCAAAACGGAGGACAAACGTTTATTTATTCCAAAATGCTTGAGGAACACTTTGTTTCCATTCATTGTGTGGGAGGTGTTTACTTTGTTTATTCCATTACTGCCAATATCAGAGTTCATCCTTGGGCATTTAAAACAGCAGAACTTTTCACCAAGTACTGTCAGTGCAAAAGTATTCACCACTCTTGACTTTTCACACCATTTCTTGCAATTAAATATTAAAAAAAAAAATTGAAATGAGTTCAGTTACTTTTACCATCCCTGATTTCACTGTGGAGAACAATTGTGATATTGGACATAAGAAAGTAACTTTAGTCTACTAACTTTGATTTGATAAAACTAATGACATTCCCATCAGCTGTGATTTGTGCAGCAAATAATAGTAGAGTAATGCTAAACTTGATACCTGCTAAACATCAGCATGTTGGCATTATCACTGTGATTATTCTGACATGTTCAGCAGGCTGATATTAACATTTAGCTCAGAACACTGCTGTACCTCAGTGCAGCCTTACAGAGCTGCTAGCATGGCTGACTCTTAATCCTATTAAAGTACTGTGAAACATAGCAAAGATTTGGAGGTAAATTGTGATGAAAAACAATATGAAGGAAACTCAACTGCATTCAAAGCGCTATGTGATCTGAAATATTTGGCTGGGGGCAAAAATAAGTCTGATTGAAATGGAAATCATATTGTTTCATTTATCAAACGTTTAAACAAAATTGCGGCATTTCTAATTCACCTAATGTACTGACAAACTGACAAACTTTGTTATCATGTTGGCAAAAAATCCAACTCTCAAAGTCTTCTGAATCCGTGTGAAAAGTCAAAGATGGTAAATACTTACTATACTTACTAAATCACTGTTTGTATCTTACTCCCACAAATGAAAATGACTACAGTGCCTACACACGTACACTGCTATATATGAATGTATGAGCCTGATATGTAAAGTTCTAATTTGGTTCCATCAGGCACTCTAAAGTTTGTTGCCTCCTGCTCTTTACCAGTGACCAGGAAATCAGCGAAAACCACCGCCAGCAGTCCACCAATCAGAACAGCTGAAGGAGAGACAGAGAGCCAGTCAGGTCAGGCAAGTTGGCTGCTCCCTCACTTTCTACAACAGCTCTTTGGGATGAGGAGAGGGGGGCACTTGAAAAGAAATTGGATTTGCCCAGAGGGAAAATGATGAGAAAAAGAGGGGAGAAAGGAGGGGTTGGATAACCCAAGAAGGGGATTGCTTGTTCTCAACGGGTCAAACAGGGCTAAGTAGCACATTCACTTATCGTGATGAATCTGCACTACGTGAACGTGAGTTACTGCCAGTTTATCTTAGCAGCTCCCAGTAAGCAGGGAAAGAACACAGGAGGCAACAGGGAGATGCAATCTGTTGATCTAAGAGGTGACTATTAAGCGGTTTATATGACAGAAAAGCAGAAGGCAGATGGACACAGAGCTGGATGACCAGGACAAACATTTGGACAAGACCATTATTAACATTAACCTTACAGACAGATACCTACCTATCAAGACCTCTTTTCTCTCCAGGATGTTCTTCTGTGGCAGCTGGGCGGCAGAGCTTCCTCCGTCCACCGTGTTGCCGATCAGATCAGGTTCCACCGGCATGATACCTCGACCGAGATCATTACGGCGATCCTCACGGACCTCGAAATCTCCACTTGGTCCTGCAGCACCCACGTCGTTGTTCCCCTCCTGAGACAGACAGAGAAAAGTGAGACTAATGACAGGAAATGTACATTTGATGTAATCACATTTGTTCCATGGCGCTGCTACTCTGAAACGTATCCAAACTAACGCAAACAGAGAACTTTCCCTGGCACATGTTTGACTCTGAAACAATGAGCCTCTGTATGTTCTGATTGGTGGAAAGTTGCATATTGTCCAACACATATACACAGTTCACAAAATCTGGCAGCTTAATTACAATGTGGAAAACCCGACAAATCTAAATGGTTTAATGTAGCACTGATGCAAATAAACAGAAGCACACCAATCAGAGAAATGGCTCTGGTCTGTAAATAATTAAGCTGCCAGTGTTAAAGAGGCAGAAGTGGGGTTGGGTATCAGACCTCAATAGTTTATCGGTACTGACTGAAATGAGTCCATTAGTAAAGCGTATTGAATGAGCTGGTCTTGTTTTTTTCGACAGATTTGTCATCTTATTCGCTTCCTCTTTGATCAGATAGTTCCTGATTTAAATAATCATTTTGCCAACTGTATTTTATTTAGACAAGTTCTTGTATGTCTGCTTGTGTTTTATCTGTTTATTAATCCACAGCTGAAAATAGTCCAAAAACAAATACACTATTTACTACAGTCTGAGTAACATTTGTACTCTAGAACTAGAGAACTGCTGTGCCTGGCTGTTTTAGGAAAGTGCTTGACCCAACCTGAGCATTGGGTTGAGAGACACAGACAGACCTTGTTAGAAATTTGGTTTCTAACATTAAAGGAACAGTGTGATAATTCAAAAATATGCTTAGTCGCTTTCTTCCAGAGAGTGAGCTGAGAAGATTGATACCACTCTCATGTCTGTACATTAAGTACAGAGCTGGAGATTAGCCTGGCTTAGCATTAATATTCCATATTAACATAACAATGTGCTGATGGAACTCACCTGTGAAGTCGTGGGCTGCTGTGGGCGGGTCGTTCTCTCTGTTGGCGCTGCCTGAGTGGCTGTCGTCATGGGAACCCTGGGCCTGAAGGGCACCCTGGTCCTGACAGTGGTTGCGGCCGTGGTGGTGGTTGTTGTGGTAGGTGCGGCCGTCGTGGGCTCGGGGGTGGTCTCTGCCGTGGTGGCTGCGTCTTCCTCTGTGGTGGTTTCCATGTCAAAGCCTGGGTAAAACGATGTGGGTTCAGGCGACAGGTAGACGTCCTCTTCTTCTTCTGTGGTGCTCAAGTCATCCGAACCAGCAGAGGGCGCTGCGTTTTCCACAGTGCTGATTGCTGGGTTGGTGGTCACCACAGGGACAGCGGCAGGGGATCGTGGGGCAGCTGTGGTCTGGGCGGCGGCCCTGATTCGCTCCAGCTCTCTCTCTCTTTCTAGCTCACGCTCTCTCTGCCTCTCTCTCTCTTTCTCCCTCTCTCTCTCCCGTTCCCTCTCTCGCTCGCGCTCTCTCTCCCTCTCCCTCTCTCTCTCCATCTCCCGGACCCGCTCCCTCTCTCTTTCCCTCTCCCTCTCTCTCTCCAACTGTCTCTCCCTCTCTCTCTCCCTCTCCAGTTCCCTTTGCCTTTCTTGCTCTTTCTCTCTCTCCTTCTCTTCCTCCCTCTCTCTCTCCTTCTCCAGCTCTCTCTCTCTCTCCCAGAAGATACCACTCTCTCCATCAGCCTCAGTGGGCAGCACGGTGGCGATGGGGTCCTCCGGGTTGGGGCTCGGCTCTGCCGCAGGTGAAGCGGAAGGGGCGGGGCCGGTGGCCTGGGTGGTGGAGAGGAGGAGGGGCTCTTCTGTGGTGAAGGACACACCCGCTGATGTCGGCCTCATTCTGATCTCAGGAACTGGAGAAGAGACGAGAGGAGAGAGATTCTAATTAAAAATGACTTAATTAAACAACAACAAGCAGAGGAGTAGAAAAATTAAAACATGTACACATCTCACTCAATCACACATCCTGTCACTCAGCCCACACACTCACACAAACAGTAAGTCAGAGACTGACTGTGACTGTTTGAAATTCATCACTTGGTCACTCATTTACTACTCTCTATAGAATAAAAAACTCAATAATTTACACTCTATTGAGCAGTAAATTGAGATCTCAGACGCTTATAAGTCACTGTCATTTTGCATCATCACTAACAGATGTAGTGTTGACAACTTTATTTTTTTGCATCTATCAAATGTGACGCAATGCACTGTGGGACTGTTTACAGAGAGTAGTGTACATGCCATGGGCTGTACTTATTTTGTCTCACTGTGGGGATTTTTGAGGACACGATATCATGCATGAATTTTACACTATATAGCGGATGGGGAGACTTTCTGAAGATATTTTTGGGGCATTTTGCCTTCATTTCACAGGGTACAGCTGAGAACCAGACAGAGAGCTGGAGAACCAGTAAGTTTCCTCCATGATGGCCCTAAGCCGGCTTAAGTTGAAAACATTTCCTCTTCACTCTGGTTTGGACTTTTATCTACATTAAGTCGACATTGTTTTCACCTGAATTTGAAGCTTGTCGTAGCTCCAGAGTGGATAAATCTGAAAATACCTGCCTCTTGTTTCAGTGTGGGCAGGTAGTTTAAGAGGAGAGTCGAGCACTTTAGAGATGTACTTCCATAAGGTTGGAGGAGCCACGATGCACAGATATAAAAAAAAAGCCTGGTCAAAATGTGTAGAGCAGAGGCAGATCGCTCATTTTAAATGTCAATATAACCAATCATAGAGCACAGCTATGTTTGCTTTGTCAAATGACTTCAGGGTCATAAAGTAGTGATTTTATTGACGACTCAGTGCAGCAGTCAGAGCTGCAATCAAATCGCTATTTTCTGCTCGTTTAACTGTTTGACAACAGAAATGGAAAAATATGTAAATGAGAACAACTACAGTAAATTGTGAGTTCAGCTGTGTTAAAACATGAACAGCAGGAGGGGACACAATGGAGGTTTAACCAACTGAGACCAGATGTTGGCTGTGATGTGCCCTTTTGTTGTTGGCCAACTGAGGATGGAGAAGAGGAGATTTACCTTTTTATATTCTAATGCTTTAGTCCTTTAGAGTGAATGGGGACTTTTACGAAAATGACCTGAAAATGCTGAGGTGGATGCATGTAAACGTTTAGTGTGGACGTAGTCTGAGAGAAGAGAAGAAAGCAGAAGAGACGACGGTGCTGATTCATTTTCTTCTTAAATCTCATAATAGCATTATACCACCTTTCATTTTGTTATAGCAGAGAAGCCGCTGGGTTGAAAGAGAAACAAATTGAATTTACAGGCGCAAAGACATGAAGGCTGACAGAGGAGCTGGAGAGTATATCGAAATGTGGACTCCGACAATGCAGCTCCTGTTTAACTTATCAGACTCCTCTAAATGCCACATTCTGAAGCAGCAGCGACGCAAAATGCACATCCGTCTGTTGAAAATGAGCTTTTCCTTTGGAATCAGACGGCTCTGTATCACGGTTTGAGATAAAGTAATTTGCCGGGCTGCTGTTTCAACCACAGGGGGTGCCTCTTCTGCACTCTCCTGCTCTGAATTGTAATTTATTTTGAGGGTGCTCTCCACTAGCGCAGTGCCTGAACCAAGGGCAGCCCTCAATGAGTCATGCTTAATAAGGAGAGCCATGATCTGAAAAATAAAGATCAGATCAGAAAATCAGCCTGAATTACACCAATGTGATTTACGTTAAGCAGGTAATTGCTACACACGCAGACAGCCAGCGCACTCAAACACAGACAGACGCTTGCAGATAGGTGCACACAACTGCTGGTGTGCGTGTGATTGCCTAATCTGTGTGGACTGTAATCTGATTAGAGCAAATAAGATCTGGGGGAATCGAGCCCTGGTTGCTGCTTGTTTGCGAAGGTGTGTCTGTGTTTAAAGGTGTTTTCAATAAATCTGTATCAAAAACCTGTCTGTCGAGCCAAATGGTGTGTTTGCATTGTGTGATTGTGTGTGCGTAGCCTTTGTGCACGTGAGTCTGGTGAACAGAGCGGCCATAACTCGAGGACAGGGGGAAGGAGGGGGTGGGGTCTTCAGGGTCAGCAGATTGAAACCCAGCAGCTGTCGAGCTTGAAAGAACCAGGGCGTGAGTGCGTAACCTCACACACACACACACGCTGAAACACACAAACACACACATACACACACACACTTACAGCCAGAGCCGGAGCCTGAGTAGAGGTCTTCATCGTCGTAGAACTCGTCTCTCGTCGAGCCTTCATCATCGATAGACGGCGACCAGGTCTGTGCCTGCGGGACACAGAGAGTGGGGGGGGGGGGGGACAGATGAGATTAGAGCTGTTCATCATGAATGACTGAGCTGTTTGTCATTTCATTTAAAAGAGAAACCACTTTGGCAGATTACATGCACACACAGACACACACATGCTGAGAGGAGGCGCAGGCAGCATTATGGTGGACAGGCTAACATCTGTCCGTCTGCCAGTCTATGGAGGAGCATAGTTAATGAGTTGATCTAAAGCTGGGATTTTGGTAGAGAAACATCAAAGCCTTTGAGGAGAGAGGGGTTTCATTCAGTCTCTGCTTACG
This sequence comes from Centropyge bicolor, assembly GCA_037975185.1. Classification (NCBI taxonomy): domain Eukaryota; kingdom Metazoa; phylum Chordata; class Actinopteri; family Pomacanthidae; genus Centropyge; species Centropyge bicolor. The sequence continues at coordinate 7,045,510 of JBBMOC010000005.1, forward strand.
TATGAGTTACAAGTGATGCTCAGCCTGTAAAGCAGCAGAATATAGAGGAGCAGTTAACTTGTGAACCCGGGCAGCCGCTCACGATCACTTCATCATTATCCATCATTCATTTATTTGTACATTTTTGATTTATTAATTGATAGACAATGAACAATTTCACACCCCTAAAGACAAAGGCGACATCATCAAATTATTTTGTACAAGACCAAAAAATATTAATTTTCTAATTATATAAAACAGTGAAAAATACAGAGTCCTCTAATTTCACAAGCTTGAATAAGAGAATATGAGGCATGTTTCCTTCCCTCCAGTTAATCAATCAGGTGATCAATCAACTAAGTGTTTCAATTACTAAATTGAGCAAAATAGTAATAGTCATGCTCGTAGCTCTGTGAGGCCGTAATCTTTGGATAACCATGCATGACCTGGATGTCTGAGAACCTTCACATTGTTTACAGTGTTCATCTTAGATTAGCGTGTTAACATTCGCTAATCAGCACTAAAGGCAGCGAACAGCTAAGGCTGATGTGAATGTCAGCAGGTTTGCAGGCATTTGGCCTTAAATCAAAGCATTGGACAAAGGAACCTTTTCATCTAGATGAAACGTTAGAGGATCACCTTAAGCTGAAGCTTTTAACAGTTCATCCTCATAGGAACATAAATGTGTGAATCTAATTTCATGGCAGTCTATCCAACAGTTTAACCCTTTATCGGGCAAGTGACTATTTTTGGTAATTTCCGCACACTTTAGAAAAGTGAATTTTTAAAAAAATGTTACAACAGAAACAAGGTTTTCTTATGTCCTCCAATAACACCCTAAGGTTGAATTTTTGAATTTCAAAGTATTTCAACAAGTGCCCTATAAAGGGTTAAGCATTTCACTTAAAACCACAAATGGAAACTTCATGGTGGACTAGAATGAAAAATCAGGGAACCACCAGAGTCATTAATGTTTCATCCCTTTGAGCACCATGGAAATCTGCACCAAATTTCACAGCAGACCATCCAATAGTTGGAGTTAGTGTGGCTAAAAATGCCTGTCACAACTTCCCAGAACATCTTCAAATTGCTGGTTTTGTGCGGCCAACCCAAAGACAATCAGTGCACCAGGACAAAAGAGAGACAAACAGCAAAGCCTTACATTTGAGAAGCTGTAACAAAGTAAATCATTTTGGTACTAATTTGAACTTGTCATGTGGGTAAAATCACCATCTGTGTAGAGAACAACCGCTGTACATGTGAGTAGTACATCCTCACAGCATCCTCCCTACTCATCGCTGCACCTTAATCCAGGCCTGTTTCGTCTCTGTCTGTGAGGGGAAAGCCTCCCTGGCGACCTCTGTCAGGGTCAGGTAAGAGAGATTAGTCATGGATCGTTCCGGGGTTGAACCTCTGAAGTGAATGACCTCAGCCTCCGGTCACTTTGAGGCAGATCCCTCCTCTCTTCTCATTCATCTCTCTGTCTTTCTTTGACCTCAATCCCACATCCCTGCGATGTTTAAACACACACTTAAGCACTCACCCATCACATGGGGTCAGCTAATACTGCTATCAAATGCATGCACTTAGGAGACACCGCCCGGACTGCAGCGCAAAGATATATTTCCAACAACACTATGTAGCACATTATGTTTCAAAGAGCCTATTTTGGGCTTTCAAATTCATTTACATTTACAGATATACACATAACTGCACAGTGTACTTCATATTTCTACTCCACTACATTTATCTGACATCTATTGTTTCTCATTACTTTAAGATTGTACAGAACATACAGAGCATACAGAACATACAAAATATCAAGCAAATTGTTTTTAAAGTTTTTGAAAACGCCCAGAGGTGGAGGGTAAATGTGATACATGTTTGAACCCACATTGTCATTTGAGCCACATTTTTTATTCTGTCCACGGTTATATAATTTTTAGTCCAGCTATTTTAATATAATTCAGCCATAATGGGAACACATCTACAACCCTGTCCATTGATTGCCATCTTTGGGACCCCGGATGAGTCAGGTTGATTAAATTCTGTGCAAAAAGAAATGATTAATTTCACATCTTTACCAGCCAGACATCACTGACTCCTACAGTGGAAATCTCCTAACCCTTCCTCTGTTTCACAGTGGCTCAAAGATACTGTGGGGTTTTTTTCAAGAAAATTAAATATACAGTGAAAGGATATTGTGATATGTTTTTTCCACAAATGACATTTATATCATACTTTGTGCATCCTTACTCTAAATGAGCCAGGGAGGCAACCTGATCAATCCAAGTCCAAATGTCGTTTTTCTTTCTGTTTGGTCTCCACCAGCTCCTGAGGGAACTAACTGGCTCTTTAGCTGCTATGTGCTGGACTATGTTCACCAGCTAGTTGCTAACTTTATCTGTGTGCATTTGGGTGCTGGGCAGGTAGTGTACAGTGGGTTTATCAGGGTTTTGTTTTAACTGAAAGACAGTAAAGTTGTGGGCCAGAAAACCAAAACAATGAGCTGAAAGACACTAAATGATCCCTTGAGTTTTAACTGCAGAGACGGGTGATCATTTTCTGTGTGTTCATAACAGCAAGTGAGCACTGATTACAACAGCTTTAAGGACATTTTGCTGGTAACACGTCTGTACATTCGCTTGAGAAAAGTTTGGAAGGCAGAACTTTTTAAACTTTTGAATTTTATACTAGTTAAGTAAAGAAGCTAAAAACTTCTTCCATCGCTACATTCTGTACCTAGATGCTCAATACACACTAAGTAGTACAGCGCTGTGATGCTAAGAACAAAGGGCTCAGTTTTGCTTCAGGTATTGGAAAACAGTCAGTCCGTTGCTGAAAATGTGACCAAAACAAACTTATCTTCTCAGCAATCTTAAGCTCATCCTGAGGCCCTATGGAGCTGCTAGCCTGTGTGATACTAATTGTATACACACACACACACACACACAAAGAAGCAGAGGCTCCTCCCCGGCTCCAGACAGTGGAAACCTGATGCCTTTAAAAGCCAATAAAAGCATAATGGAATCTAGAAACCCGAGCATCTCAGTCCATCACATCTCAGCATGAGGTGGAGCTGTAACGCTATATGTACCTCCTGAAAATGAAATTGACTTGAAGTCGTTTGGGGCCTCGGCACACCGAGGATATAAGCTTCACAAAGTGGAAGGACAAGAGTGTCGGTGTGTGTGTGCTTCACGCTTTGGGAATAAATGTGTGTGTGAAGGCCTGGTGATCTCAAACCCTGAAAGTGCTGAAAAGTACTGAAAAGACATCTCGTGTGAGCATGGTGCGAAAGTGTGTGTGTGTGTGTGTGTGTGTGTGTGTGTGTGTGTGTGTGTGTGTGTTTCTGCTGTATTCCAAGGATCAGTTTTACAATGAAGGCCGTTGCTATGGGCAACCTTTGCCTTTCACAGAAATTCCCGTCTCCCATCGAGAAGCTACCAGACACACACACACTCTCTCACACACACATGTATAAGAGCCCTAACTACATAAGCAAAAGGTGTTATGTAACGTCAGATAAACAACCCTAAAAACCAACATCAAAACAGTCTGCTCCTCCAGCCCCCACCCCATCTGTCCCTCCCTCTCTACCTCCCTTCACCCACCCTCCCGATCCACAAACTCTGTGCCAGTGTATCCCCGTCCTCGCCCCATTTTCCTTTCATCTTAAACTCCATTTCTTATCTTGAGGCTAGCCCCCTAAATTCGGCGTGACTCCAAAAAACACACATACACATACTTAAATAAACACACACCACACCCCCAAGGCGGCACCGGAGCCCACCCCAGGGTCCCCCTTTCACGAGTCCCCTACACACACAACCACCTCCAGGACATAGCTGCAGAGGCTGGTCTGCTGTTTGCTTATTTTCAATGTTTGGAGCTGGTGTATGTTTAAATGTGCATCATCTATGTTTATCCTAACCTTTACCAGTAATATGTAATCACCCTCTGTGCCTCGACATGTTTAATTTATGAGCCGATGTTATAAGTGTGAATTCACGGTCTGGCGGGCAGTAGTGCGTCATTGTATGTAATTACAGTGTGTGTGTGTGTCTGAATGGGTATAATCACAGGTTTTGTTTGTGGTACGTGTGTACATGCACACACAAATGCCCTTCAGACCTACAGTATCTGTGTGGCTGTGTGTGTGTGTTTTTACATGATTTTGGGGGGAGTCGAATAGGGCCAGCTCTGCATTTTGCCTCTGTTTCAGGAGCTATAAACAGCCGTACTTTCTGCCTGCGCCACATAACTAACTAACCACAACGAGACGCAACGAGCTCTCCTCCACCGCACGCATAACCCGGGGCCAAAATCATCTGTATGTTGCCCTCAATTTCCCTCCACCACTGCATTTTGTTCCCATTCGTTATAAAAGGAAACTGTAAGATGACAGCCATATTCCGCTGGATCTGCGGAGTGAATGCAATCCTGGTTTTTGGCAGCGCATGAAGCACTGCCATTGTGAGACACGCGGTGCCAGTTGGAGTCGTTTTAAAACAATCTGGGAGCGTGGAATATATAATTATGTATACTTGTGTAAAAAGAGAAGGGGAGAACATAAAATCGAAGGACAAAAAAAAAAGTGAAGCAGACAAAGAATCCGTGTTTGTTGGGGTAATGTCGTGTTCTGACAAAGCGGACACAGGTGCGTCCTCTGAGGGGTGTTGCAACATTTGCAGTCACTCAGGTAGAAATCTGATCTAGAGCTGACATCAGACTTTGCAACATACATTTGATCCCACACACACAATATAGCTGTGTGTGTACTTGTACTTGCTACACAGCGAGGACCTGAGCACGTGTCTAACCAGCAGAGTGAGGACATTTTGGAACATCACAACTTCAAAGGGCTGTTTGAAGGTTGAGACTTGGTTTTGAGGGTTAGGTTAGAATTAGGTTTAGGTTATGGTTTGGCATTTATTTGCGATGGTTATGGTTTGAGTAAAGGGCAAGGGAATGCATTATGTCATTGAGAGTCCTCTCAAGTATAGAAGCACAAGTATGGATGTGTGTCGGCTCATTTTACAGCTACAGAGCCTGAATTTCATACCTGAGCTGAAACTGCTGCAGTTTCACAGATATTAATGTTCCACAGAAGCTGATTTGTTCCAGATTTTAATTTAAGATGAAATGAATGCAAGATTATAAGTGTGTGACATTAAAGTGGCAACACTGCAGTAAGCTGACAATAAGAAGGTGTGTGTGTGTGTGTGTGTGTGAAGATTAAATGACAATTACCAGCATGAGAGAAAAAGACCATGGTGTGTGTGTTATGTCTGTAGGAACAATGGGCGTATGCAGCTCACTTACCACTAAGATGCAGGAAGTCTGATAACAATAGGAGCCAGAGGTAGTTATATAGACACACCACACAAGGCTACGTACACACAAACACACACACAGAGCTGGTGGAATTAGCTGTCCAAAGATGACTTTTTTTGGGGTTGATTTTCTGGCTGGTCCAGTCTAGTTCAGTTTGGAGATCCCCTTTAGGCTTGCTGGGCAGATAGAAAGCTTCATTGTGATTGACTTCAAATGCATTCCTCAGTAACCCGAGAGGCTGCTGCCGCACAATGCCTGGCACACACACGCACACACACACACACACGCACGCACAAGCATTAAAGCTCCTGATACAGTAGACGCAATGCTGCTCTACTTTGGAGAAATAATCGTTAATTGTGTTTTTTAATATGTGAGATTTTATCGGAGCGAATGTTCTCGGCTGCTGCAGCATCTCTGAGCTCTCGAACTGTGAAGAATAATTTGAATACTCCCTCTGCTTTCTGGCACCATCTGCGAGTCCCACTCCTCTAGCTGTCCCTCCATTTACTGCATCCACAGTGTTGAAGGAGGAGAGGGAACAGTATTACAATAGAAAAAGACACTGAGCAAGTCCATTGTTTTCTTGATTCATGTCCATTTTTCACACTGGTCATTTAGGCTTGAATATTTTTCCAATGTAAGCTTGATCTATAGGCATAAGAGAATTTGCATCTGAAAATTGTTACAGTCTAAATCTCAGTAGGTCACAGTCCAAGCCAGGAACGTATCAGTGTGTATTCGTGGCTCCACTCAAAGACAGGCAAGCTTGCTCATATTTACACCAAAGCCTCATCTGAGCAGAGCCACACCCCCAAACTAAATGTGTATTATTGTTGCAATGAATGGCTTTAACTTCAATGTGGGTGTCCAGACTGAGCCATGTCTGTATGTCAAGCCTCTGGACCGGGCACTTGAAGGCAGCATGACAGTAATAATCATCTGGCAGGAATTTGAGACCTAGATCAGCCCCGCAAAATGAAGTAAAGTGATCTTTATTTCCCACATTTCTGACCTCCCTGCAGTTTAATTCACCGTAGGTGGAGAGCCTACGCTTCATGAAGCTGCTGCTGATTCACGGCCGTCTCTGTGTCTGCCGCTCTCTAGAGCAGTCTGACCTACGCTGATAAGAGTCTGACAGTTTGAGCAGCGGCGCTTGCTGACAGGACTGGACCGCTGATAACTCTCTACCTGGAAAGGGTCAGACCACTTGGCGCAAGCCCTCCGACTAATCGCACCCTTACAGGAAAAACTGCAGCCTGTTTACTGTTTATGTTGTTCCACGCCCATCTTTCTTTCCGGAGTGGATCCCCGACCCTGTCAGTAGTGACCTCTAATCTCCCTCCATCTTTTGATTTTCCACCTCGTCTCACTCTCCGCCCTGCTCTTCCCCTCGTGCCAGCTGGGCAGGTTGGACGACTGCCCACCTGGACGCTAACACACTTACAGTCAAACAAGGAGATGTGAGAGAGATAGAGGGCGGCCAATGCGAGCGTGTGTGTGTGTGTGTGTGAGTGTGAGTAGGTTACCAGGTGATGGCCTGGTTAAGACACCTGCCACCTTCAGCAGAGATTAGCACAGAAAGCCTGTGCACAGCCACACTGCTCACACACTCGATGACACCTTATAACACACACACACACTTGGAGACGGTCGGGTGTCGAGACAGCATCTTGTAGCAATGACGTCAGGTGCACTCCTGTGAACCTTAAAACAGCTAACACCTGCACGCTACAGCCAAGGGGGTCAGTGAAACTCTGTCTCAGTCTATCTAGGTGATTTAAAATCCTGAAGACGAGCCAATGGGCCCCTGGGCTCAGACACATAAATTATCACCTTTTCTCACTAGAGCATCTCTGAACATTGTCATTGTTGTTTTGCATGTTTTTCTGTGGCATCCCGCAGGTTAATTTTAAACTCTAAAGTTATGTTTTGGTTCAAACTATTTTGTTGCACGCTCGAGAGAGGCTGTCTAAATCTTCTCCAAACCTTCATGTAGAGTCACATTAGCCAGGTTTCTATCAAAATGTAGTGCAAATTTTCTGAAAAAAGAAAATGCAAATAAATGCTATTATTAGGAGTACATTGAGATAAACAGCTGGTGGCGTGGCAAAAGAAGAGGCTGCAACAAGATGACATGATTAAAAGGGCTCCAGTCAAACCTCAGACAGTGGAAAACGTCATGGAAATGTAATGTACTAAGTTAACACACATCTGATGTTTTCGTCGCATCTTCAGTGAACATTTAAGTCACATGCTTTGTTTACATCATGACTAATTCACTGAGTCTGTCTCCATTGCACTTTATCACATGTTGCTTGAATCGACCAACTTTTCCACCTCAGCCAAGGGTGAAAACTTTTTTGCGATGCTTTGACTTGCTTTGACTGCTGTAAATATATTTAAAATGCTCTATGAATTGTAAAGTACACTTACTCCTGCTTATGTTCACACTTAGCTGTGGCTGAAAAATGAACAAAAGTTGGTGTCTAACTGTGGCTCTGAATCACAACATTTCCTCCCGGCTCACTGTTGATGCATTGAAACTCAGTGATGAACTGTGGTACTATTGGGCAGTATAAAAATAAAATCAGGAAATGTACCTTTAAACGCAAGATTTTTCACACAATAAATGACTTATGAAAACCCTCAGCCTGTGGGTTGAAACTATTCAGCATCCATCAGAATGATTCTCCAACTATATTCGTAATACATACAGTACATTTAATGTCATAGATTTTTAATGTCTTTGATGAATGTCTCCTCCTGTGAAATAATAAGTATTTTCAGCACCCCGGGCCTCGTTTTTCAGCAGTAAGCCGAGTAAAATAGCTCCAAATTCTAAAGTTAAATTATCATTTAGTGTCAAGAGATTCTGTGCAGTAACAGCTGCAGCAGGGGGTCATAAGCAGGCATCACTTTGTGTTTGCAAGAAGAGCAATTTTACACTGGTTAGCGGCTTAAAAGATGGGATAGAATCAGGCTAAATGGTCATTCATAGAAAAAGTAAGTAAGATGTCCGCGTTCAGTCGAATTTGTGTTATAAAACAAGTTAATAAAGACATTTATAGCTGCTTATGTCATTTCTAAATATGTACTAATCTCAAACCAAAAAGCTCCTCGTGCTGTAAGTAGCGCTGAGTGGGAAGGTAGAAATGCTGATTTAGTCCCTTGCCAAACACATTTCTGATCTTCTCCTGCATGTTTGTCTCAGTTTTTCACACACGAGCGCTCCCCGTGACCAATGAATGTGAACCACCAGGCAAAAGCTGTAAACATGTTTCGCGTACAACAGCCAGGAAACGACTGAAACACTTTTTCTCCCTCCACTATTTTTAGTGCTTTCTGCCGATCAAATTCCTGATAGCGCTACCACGGCTGATCCAAATCGCAGCCACGTTGGCCGTATTAATTCCCCGTACAAAACCTGTGGGAGGATGGCATTACATTGGCTCTAGTCTGTTATTCCAGCTCGCTCCGGCCCTAAAGCTGCCTCAGTGCAGCACCAAACCACAGCTGAGACGCATCCCAGCACTAATATTATCTTTCTAATATTATCTTTCTCCACTGAGTTATAAGGACAAAGATAATCTAAGTGATGAATGCCCTTATGGAAAGTCATGCATTTGCTAAATATGGTATGTGGTACAGTGAATGGCTTGGTGTGAGAGAGCTGCAGGGACGGAACAGGTGCACAGTGGAGGGAAACGTATGCATCTGGATCACTGGAAGCCAATTTAAATCCATTTTCATGCAGACAGACTTTCAAGGTTTATCTCATATATCTGTTACGAAACAACAGACCCAAATCCATTTATGGCGATGCTCAGTGTGCCGTCAATAGAGCGCAGAATTGCTTCATATCAGTCAAAGAACAGAGCATTTGTTGCACTGTTAACTCGACCATTAAACCTCATTAGGCGTAATGGCTGCGTGTTCTCCCTCTTTTATACAGCGGATCCTGGAGGTCATGGTGTGTCTAAAAACGGAGAAACTGAGGTTCATTTCACACAAATCACTAAAAAAACACTTCATTGATGATATGAAGACTCCATCCTGACTACAAATTTGATCACTAATGTCATTCACAAGTAGACATTTTGACCTCTTGGCAACAATATGTATGCTTTCTGTTTTGTTCTTCTGCAAGTACCTCTCTGTGTATGTGTGTGTGTGAGTGTGTGCATTACCACTCATGGTTCAAATTGACAGGAAATAATGCATGTATCTAATCCAGTGATATCAGTGATATCTCTGTTCTCTCTCCTGCAGCCATATCAAAGCTGTATTGGGTTACTGCTAATGCAAACCCAACATTTCCTATTGCTGCTTATCATTAAAGGCGTTCACCTGCTGAAACATGGGTTTGCTTTATTGTGAAGGAGTCACAGGAAACCTAGTGTATTTGTGACCAAGGTGCGAGCAGATTGTTAATCAGAAAAGCGTCTATAAAACAGTTATTTGGATGATTTATTTTGACAGTGTCGCCGTGTGCAGCATGAAATCAGATCGGGGTTAATTATTATTGACTGACTTCCTGATTAAATTTGTTTGGCTGCACTGTAAACAGATACACCAGCTGCTCCTCTGTTGTATTACTGACAAAGTAGTTGCTCTAGGAGTTAACACAGGTATTGCCAAATTTAGCATGACTGAAACCTTCAGGATTACAACTATAAATGGGATACAGGAATAAATTCTGTTGAGGTTTTCAATACTGGCATTGAATATTCTGCTTGTGTCTGAAAGGGACATGATGGGTTGGTCGGGGGCTGAAGGAGTAGTGATTCGGGCCCTCTGCGACATAGTGTGTTTAACCTTTAATGTCTCAGTATCTCTGACAAAACGAGCAGCTGACACTGAAACTCACCGCAGACTCAGTAGAGCTCACGTGACTGTGTAGTGACACATCAGCTGGTCTGAAACTGTGTAATGGACTGGAGCTGTGAGACCGCCACACACACACACACACACACACACACACACACACACACACACAGACTAATGCACAGATCTATGCAGCTCTTGGCCGAGTATAGAGATGCAGTATAATGGGAGGAAGGGTGACACAGAGACAGAGAGGCAGAGAGATGTATATCTGCATGTAGGACCCAGCTGTTACACTAATCTGACAATCCAACAGGATTAAAGACCACATCTCAAGGCTGGCACACACACACACACATACACACACTCATACACAGACACACACGAGGCCTCTCTGCGTGGAATCCTCCTCTATTATATATGACCTTATGAAACATGCATCTCTGAGTGAGAGTGTGTGTGTGTGTGTGTGTGTGTGTGTGTGTGTGTGTGTGTGTGTGTGTGTGTGTGTCACTGTCCTGCTGCCAGAAATGCCTTGAGATTCTGACACGGCTGCCACTCCCACACTCCACAATACACCACCGTGTATTTGTGTGCTTCTGAGGGTGTGTGTTAGATGATGGGTCTGTGGCGTTCAGGGAGTGCCAGCAAGTGTGTGTGTGTGTGTGTGTGTGTGTTGGTAAGTGTATTGATGTTTGGTTGGAGACATGTTGCAGTGAGCTGTGAATGCTGCTGGTTGGCTGGTGGTTCAATGACTGTGTTTTTGTGGCTGCTTCTATGAAGTGCTGGAGAGAGAGGAGAAGGAGGCTGAATGCAGATTTGTGTGTGTGTGTATGTGTGTGTGTTTGTGTGTGTGATTATAGCCTGGCTCAATGGGCCTATTTCTGCAGGGCCAGTGGGAGGGCGTGGCGCCTGTGGCTGGAACTTTTCTCGTGTTTCTAAGGAACTTTTCAAAAGGGCTCAGAAATGTGGCTGCGTGTGAGAGAGAGCGCCCCGCGGACCATGATGCCTTTGTGTAGCGGAGAGCGAGAGAGAGGGGCACTCAGAGTACACTCAGAAACGGTAATCAATGGTCTCTTTTCAGCCCCGAATCGAAAACCTTAACACACATACACAGGCATGGAAGCAAATCGACACACAAACAGACGATGATGAGAATCACATTTTTGCCCATGTACAGTGATGTGAATCACAAGGCATCATCTGCGTGCGTGCGTATAATTACAGCTTGCGTAACCAGGCTAATGACAGTCATGCGACTTTACAGACCCAAACGAAGGAATGTCAAGGAGAAGGAGAGAAATCAATGCATGAAAAGACAGAGTTTCAGAGAGGAAAGGTGCAAACTTGAGAGCAGAAGAAAAGCAGAGAGTGATGATGGGGTGGATGGACCCAGAGGCAGGGGGGGTGGAGAACGAGAGAGGAGTGTTTTTGTCTTTGATGCAGAGGAGAAAAATCCAATCAGCCCTGTGTAATTCAATCTGGAATGGAAAGATGCACCTTTGCGAGTGTGTGAGTGTGTGTGCAGAGGGAATGATGCATATTATTATCATGCCATACCACTCTTTTCTCTCAAACACACACACACAGAGGAGATAAACAAATTGCTGCTCCAGGGCCATCCCGAGCAGCTGACCTTGGTACGCTCTCTTGGCTCCCTCCCATTGGTTGACTGACTCTGACGAACTAGAAGCCAGTCTCGAGCCTTAGAGCGCTTTCCAGCCAATAGACTGTAGGCCAAGTGACTGTCAGCGCAGCCAGATAGCCGATTGATTCTTCATGTATCATAAGAGCCCTTGATATCGAACACTAATTACGCAGGTTGTGAGATCTGGCGGCGGAGCGAACTCTCAATACAGCTAGAGCAGCATATGGTCTCTTTCCTAATGGGCCAAGCAGACTGGCTGCCCGTGACCTAATCAGATATTTATCATGAGATAGTGATTAACTCAACAAATCAATGTCAGAAGACTTTAGTGAGTCATGAGCCAACATGAGAAACTAGGAAGGAAATAAGACGGTTGCTTTGTCCTGACTTTCTTCAATGAATATCTCGTGTGTTGTCTCGGCGGATGTTTTTTAAGATTTTGCATCATCTGATTGTATTAATCTGATGATATATGACGGTAGATTTCATCTTCAGGCCTTTTAGATTGTTCAAGCGAAATAATTTGAGCAGGAAAAATCATCATCACAATTTGCTTATCTGCTTTCTTAGTTAATAACAGCGGAGTGTTCTAAAGCTTGTGTCTTGTTGTTGCCAGGTTTGGTGCCGTCATGCCTGTTATGAGACAAAACTAAAACCTGTGCTTACTGACCTTATCTGGCTACACCCACTGTAGTATTGGGATAAACTGTGGTTTAAGAAATGACACATAATTCTCCCTCCAACCACAACTTGTCAGCTTTACATTCTGTCCATGTACAAGTGAAATATTCAGCAATTTACTTCGAAGAGACAGAAAGAGAAAAAAGAAGCATATTCCCAAAAATGCTGAAGTATTCCCAAATTTGGAAACCTGTGATAGATGGTGCATCAAACAATGCTCACAGCAGGTAGGTGTAAGCAAGCAGATAATGAGGATTAATGGATAACAGTATTATATTATAGTGGTGGGAGTTCCCCGGTGCCACTCAGACGGCGTTATCTTCCTTCTGTTGAAGGTTGGATCACGTCAGCTTAAAAATAAATATTATATCAAGCTTCAGGTGCGAGCGTGTTCACTCACCTCTGATCGTTCTTCGGCAGGATAGTTAAAGATAGCTTCATCCCTCTGTAGGCAACATTACTCACTGACTAATTAATTAAGAGGTGGATTTAAGAAACTAATGGCTGGTGAATGATTGTCTAACAAATAGATTAGCTACAGAGCGTTTGGTGTAACAATCAGTGACCGTTAATTCCCTCATACCGTGAGCTCGGTTTAATTAAAGTGTGATTGTGGTGCTTGTGGTCGGCGTCGGTGTAAACCAGCGGAAATGTGTAACTGGAGGACAGGGAAATATATGGGCTGCGATACAATCTTGCTCTTACAGCCCTCCTCTCTCTTCTGTCTGGGTGTAATCCTGTCCAGGTTGTTCCCTCCATTCAATCCGTCTCAGCTGCTCTAAGCTCTTTACAGGCCTGCGTTAACCACCGGTCTCTCTCTCTCTCTCTCTCTCTCTCTCTCTCTCTACCAGGACACCGATCCATCCCATCCATCTCCCTTTGGTTCATATTTTTTTTCTTTCCTCGTCAGCTCCTCCGCTCTTTTATCATTTCCCTCTACCTAAAGCCAATCCCTCCCCATTCATCTCACGCTATTTTCTGATGAGCCACTCATATCCTTTGACCGTTTTTACATATTAACCAATTCTTTTCTCTTTCTAGTCTCTCCTCCCTTTTCTCTCCTTGGCTGCTGCATTTTCTACTTCTCTCCAATCTGCTTCTTTTTTGCCTCCCTCTGCTGCACTTTAGCCACCACCCTTGCTTTCATATCACTTTTGTCTGTGATTGCCTCTGACCTCATTCCCCTTTCATTTTCTTCAAATCTCCTCTCCCTCCATCTCCACACAATATCTAATCACTTTCAAGTCTGTCGCAACACCTTTCTTCTTTGTTCAATTTTTTTTTGAGAACATTTCCACAAGCGCTGCAGGGTGTTAAGACACAATTCATGCTCAGCAATGACTAAGCCAAATAATTTCTGTCGCAAATTAGGGTTGGGTATTGAATCTAAATACTTTTTTGGAGAGGCATTAGAGAAAGTGATGGAATAAAAAGGGAGGGAAAAAAAAACAACAAAAGGGAATCAAACTGGAGACGATGCAACCACCCATGACACCTGAACGCACCTCATTACTGTTTTGGTACTGATGGAAATTTGTCTATAGCAGTGGATATTGAAGGAGAGAAGAACAACCGCTCTGATTTGGCATCAAATCCTAGAGTCATAATCTTGTTTACTTGTTCTTCTTAATCAGATACTTGCTAATTTAAATCATAATTAAGCCCATTGTAGACTGTACTTTAGTACTGAAACAAACAACAGAAAATGAATCACCAACTATTGTATTACTTGATTAATTGCTTCAGTCATTTTTCAAGCAAAAATGCCAAATATTTGCTCGTTGTATCTCATAAACTCCTAGGATTTATTGCTTTGCTCTGTTTTCCACACATTAATTTCTGTAAATTGAACATTTCGCTTTCATTTGGACAAAATAAGCAATCTGAAGACATCATCTTGGCATTATTCACTGTTTATGACATTTTATAAGCCAAACTGACAAAAAACTGAATTAAATTTTCAGATGTAAGAGTCTTAACATCATTAAAAAATGAGGATTTTCAGGTTTTGGACTGTTGGTCGGACAAAACAAGACATCTGATTAAATCAACTTTGGCTCTGGGAAACTGTGATTGGCAGTTTTCATCGTTTTCTGGTGTTTTGTACATCAGACAAAAAAATAATGGGCAGATTAATCAATTATGAAAACAATTGGTTTTCACCCTAAAAAGAAATTATAATCTAACTAAATACAACTGCAACTCGGATGACGGGGATGATGGAGCTCATTTTAAAATATCAAAAAAGGAATTAGTGTCAAAAGAAGACATGCCTCTCCTCTATCAGCACCTCCTCCTCCTCCTCTTCCTGCTGCGTTTAATGTTTCAGTGTTGTATGACCTGTCAATCTGTCATGTGTATCTGCCTTAGTCATATCATGTCTCGTTTGACACGTAGAGCAACACAGGAAACAATTATCATGTCACACATACGGCTAAATAAACAATACACTCGACAACACACACACACAGACACACATACTCTCAGTGTCAGTCAGCCTTTCAGACCTGGGTCTCTGCTGGCTAAGATTAGGGCTAATCCACAACTGTTGGAATGAAAGATTAAGAATGAATCACCTGCTGCCGCAAACCGAGTGTGTGTGTATGTGTGTGTGTGTTTTAGTGTGTGTGCATGTGCATGGAGGCGTTTATAGAAAGGCCTTATGGGAGAGGGAACCTGCTGCAACCACCAAGCAATATTACAGAATCCCTACCCTCCCAACCACACACACACACACACACACACACACACACACACACACACACACACACACTCTTCAGTCTTACACACACCCACCTCATTAGCTTCAGTGGCTCGTTCAAACTGCAAACGCCTTTGAAAGAGCCCTTTAAAGCACCAGGGTTCAAAGGTTTACTTGAGAGGGTCCACACACACACACAGAGCGGGTTTCAGTGTCTGCATTTAATTGGATCAATGTTTTTCCCTCATGGCTTACCGATAATTGTGGGGACATGACTAACATGTGGGAAGCCTTTTGTTACTAAGTTCCTGTTTATTAAGACAGGGGGAATAAACGAAGAGCTCGGCACCGACGTAGAAGGAGGGGGAGGAGGAGGAAGAGGGCTGGTGGATGGAGGGTGTAGAGATGGATGGATGGAGGGAGGAAAAACGTTGCAGCAATGAGCTCCTGACCTCGTTCACTCCTCTGTCGGGACGTGCGGCTAAATAATTCAAACACACACATACACAGTCACATGCCTTTCGCACACAGTATTTCTAGCTCTCGTTCGCACAAGCGTCCTCCCTGTGCTCCTCCATCGCCTTCTCCGCCTCTGTTTCACATGTAAACACACACCCGTAAAAACACACGCCTATATAAAATCCCTCCTCTGTGCAGTACTCAGGAAGCTCCCCCTTGGTTTGAAGTTTGAAGGCCGGATCTATAAATACTCACTTCCTGTGTCCTCCCTATAACCAATTGAGCAACCAATGACCGATTAAGCATGCATATACACACACACATAGATTATACACATCAGTACGCAAACAAGTAGTCTCTGTCACAGAGTGAATTTTAATGAAATTATGATGAAATATTACTGTCAAAAACCCCACAGATAAGACCAATTTATGATTAAAAATAAAACTATAATTCATCCTCTGGCGGCCTTGATAAAGGACGTGCATCAGAAATGGAAATCTGTAAATCAAAACTGACAAAATCTCTTTGTTATCAGAGGAAGCGATGACATGAAGGTCGTTTGAAAATAGAAACTGTGACGCTGACAGATCAAAGGCAAGACAAAATGAAGGGATGACAAATTGGGTGACAAACCATTTATATATCCAATCATGTGCATGCATGCATCTTGGAAAATCTAACTGTGATTCATTGAACTTTTCTCCTTCAAGTCCTGACCTGAGCCTGTTTCACTGAAACCACCAACACCCCATGAGACATAAAGGCTGCTGGGTGACGTAAAGTGCTTTCACAAATTACTGTATTACCGTAGAACGAGCCATTCAAATTTTTCATCCATATAAAATCCCTTCCGTTAAGATTTGACTTGACGTTGTTCCCATTTTACTTGATCTTTACCTCTTCCTGCAGAGACAGTCCCCTGGGACGACACACTGTCTGTCCTCCACTGTGTCTTCATTTACCAGCACTCTCTACCACTATTAAGTGCAAACAAACTTCCCGGGTTTCCAGTGGCCAGAGTGGCCTTTTTCAAAGATGGGCTCCCAGAGGAACAGGGATAGCATTTACAGACCGAAGCATTCAAAAATGTCTCAGCCAGTGACATGCAGCCAAGGTAACAAGCTCTTTGCACAGAGCATCTAAGCAGAAGAGATTTGGTGTCATTAGTGGCCGACTGAAGCGAAAACTTCAACCTTGTTCCAAGGTTTCATCATTTATATTTTTTTACTTTATCATAGAACAGCACAGTTGATCATACACAGTATCACTTTATGGCCAAATCAATACCTGTCAAGTGTCCATGGATGATTCTTTACTCTATAAAATGTGAAAAACAAAATGTGAAAAATAGCCACGACAAGTTCCCAGATCCCAAAGTACCAACAGTCCCAAAATTCAATTTAGAAAGATATAAATCGGAGAACAGCAGTAAACCATCAAAGTTAAGAGGCTGGAAGCTCAGATTGTTTGGCTCTTTTAATATATTTGGCCATTTTATTCTTTATAAATATGTCAACAGCAGAGTGACGACAGGAGATGGGAAGGACATGCAAAAAAGGTTCCCACGCAGAATCAGAACAATCAGCACATTTACTGAGCTCCTACGTTAACAGATCCATCTTTATGACAAATAAGAAAACTCTAATCACTGATAAAGACCATTTGGTATGTTTGAGAGCTCCTAATCAAGTAAACAAAAACCTATTTCACCAGCAGACTCAGTTTTAACAAGACCAGGGCTGCCCAAACATTTTTCCCTTGGAGGGCCAAAACTGAAACTTAGTGCTGGGCCATGAGCCAAACCACAACCTGTTGTGTTTTATTGTTAAAATGTAAAACAGTACAAGCACCCTGAGTTCCCTTGGTTGACAGACTTCTCGTGCAAAGTGTCACTCTGCCTGTTATGCTCAGATTATGAAAAATAATTCAAATTAGAGATCCTACATTATCCCACATTTTACCTCATAAGAAATAAAACAGCATAAACAGCTATTTATAATGTATTTCTTAAATTAAGTTTATGGGGAAGCAGAAACATTTGGTGGGCCAAAATCAAACTCTATGGAGGGCCAACTTTGGCCCCTGGGCCCCACTTTGGCCAACTAGACCACAAATTTAGACTAAAAAAATTAAAAAGTAAAAAAAAGCCAGTAAATGTAAAGTTGCTGGCAAAATTAGCAATGGACAAACAAAACGGCGGACAGATGGAGAGGGAGATGGAGGGAGTCGTGTGCTGGGGGTCAGATGGAGGCCAGGGTCTGGCTGGGAGGGTGAAGGCTGGCCTTATCACGGCCTCAGACTGCTCTTATCAGCCGCCTGCCAGGAAATAGACATTCCAGCAGTCCCATTGGACCACATTGGGTGTCAGGTCTGTGTGACCCCGCCCATCCGGCCCTTCGTTAACCTAATTAAAGCATCTTAACGTAATCGTAGGAGGAAAGAGAGAAGGACCGAAGATATACAGGCACACACTTAACAATATGAGTGAAAATGATGAAAAACCATCCTAACAGCAATGATGTAGCTGGTGGCGGGCATCTGTGACACACACACACAAAGGTTTGTTAGTGGGAAGGAGGCGCCCTGTTTCTGAGGTTTTCTTTTATAGCGAAAGCTCAAACGCAGAAAGCTCCCAGAATGCTTTGTGGTTTTGGGCGGCCAGCACTGCGTTTATGCTCTCTAATTTAGAGTCCTGTAATAGCACAAACACACACAAGCGCACACACACACACACGCACGCACTACATTACTGTAAAGGTGAAACACAACTGTCGCCTCCTCCCTTATCTATTTTTTAATTTATAGTAGAGGGACAGATGGAGGTGGAGAGGAGGAGGAGAGGAGGAGAGGAGGAGGAGAAAAGAGGCAGAGGGAGTGGTGTAAAGAGACAGACAGAGAGACGAAGAGGGAGAACAGACGAGTCAGAAAATAGAGAATGAGATATGAAAGGCTGTGAATGAGAGAAGCAACAGAGGTGACAAGGGGGAAAAAAAAGGACGAGACGGATGAAAGAGGGAGAGGAGAAGGAGGGGAGGGAGGGGATGAGAGAGAAAGAGAGACAGAAAGGGGGAGAGAGAGAGAGAGAGGGGTGATAAAGCGGTGACAGCGGCAGCCATGCTGGTTGTCATGGCGACGGCCGCGGAGAGCAGGTAGAGCTCGGCCTCCTGGGAATGAGCAGTGCACGCCTCCCTCCCTCCCTCCCTTCCCCACCCTCACTCGACATCCCTCCATCTCCGTCCTTCTGGCCTGGCTCCATCCCCGTCATCCAGCTCTCATCTTCCCCCCCACGTCCCAATATCCCCCATCTCCTCTTCCTCTTGCCTCCCAGTCTTTCTTTCCCCTCATCCTCCCCTCAGTTTCTGGGCTTTACCCCCCATCTTTTTCCATCCTCTTTTGATCGCTCAGCACTCGATCTGTTTCCCTTTTCCCCCCCTTTCGTCCCCCCCTCCGTTATCTCGCATCCCCATCTCGCCACCACCTTCAGTCTTTTTCCATCCTCTCCCCTCTCCATTTTATTCCCTCCACTCCTTCGCTCCTTCTCATTATCCTGTTGTCTGTACACCTCCCTTTTTTCCATTCCTCTCCTCTCCTCTCCCTCCTCTTCTCTCTATATTCATCTAACCCCCCTCTCCAGAGAATATGTATGTATGTCTGCGCAGTGCTGCTCAATTACTGCAAGGGAGACTCTGTGTGTGTGTGTGTGTGTGTGTTTAGTATCTACACGAGCTGTGTTTCTAGCCTGTTTTGACCTACCTAAAACACCTCCAGCGTTCTCCGTCTCCCTCTGACTCACTGAATCAACAAAACTGCTGCGCACCACCGCGACTATTCACCAGCACTGCAAGTATGTGTGTGTGTATCTGTGTGTGTGTGTGTGTGTGTGTGTGTAATCAGGGCTTTAATGCTAATGTGCATCAGTGCATATACTGTATGAGAGCAAGCGTGTCGCCACTTGTGTGTGTTACTGGTCGTGATGAGAGCAGCCAAAGTTTCCAGCTGGATGAATTCAGGCCATAACTGCATTCTTTCTAATTCGTGGGACGACTTGAACACATTCCACAGGGGAAGTTCGGTGTTACACAATGTTGTGGATCCAAATGATTGAAGAAAACAGGTACTTTCTAAACTGTGACTGGCAGCGCGAACAGAGATTCACACCGACTAGAAAGCACAACAATATGGCACCTCAGCCTGGGTATCAGTAAATAAAGATGTGGTTGTAAAGCACCTTTCCAGCAGTTGAGGAAGTATTCGGGTGTTTATGTGAAAGTACCAAGAGTATCCCAAAACAAAAGTACTAACTAGATGTAAAAGTACTCATTCTGCAGTAAAACGGCCCCTGTGACTGATACATTATTAAGCATCAATGCATAAGTAAGCATTGTACTGTTACAGCCTGAATAAATCTGAGAGGTCATGAGATGATTAATGAGAGAGGAAAGAAAAAGTTCTATAAAAGTTCTACTGCGCATATTTAAGTTTTTAGAGTTCTCTATAATCTTTGCTTTTTCGTGAAATATTTGACTTTTACCTCCTTAGGCGCCAAACTATTTAAGTGAAAGTAAACTCTTCCAGTTGGTGGCTGCCAACCTGAGACTTCACATGCCTGTATGTACTCAGGGGGCTTCGGCCTGACAGAGAAGAACTAAAATACTGTGTGATACTGAATTTTAAACTCCACTGATAGCCAATGGAGAGAGGCCAGGACTGGAGTAATAAACCATCTGCAAACGAGCTACAGCACCACGACTGAAGCTGGAATATAATGAATTACAATAACGTGGTCGATAACGGCATGGATTAATTCCTTGGATTAGAAATTTTTATAACGCTGCATGGATTTTGTTTGCCCTGATGTTTGCCTCTAAGGCTACTCTCCCTTGCCTTGCTTGTTTGTTTGGGCTCTACACAGCCTGACAGGATGAGATGAGGACAGTCAGGCTGAAAAATGATTAATTTATACCAATACGCTTCAATGTGATTCATTTATAAGATTGATATAACTGTGAGAGAAAGTGTGCTGCACAGGTTTATTTATATGAATACTGTAGGAAAAAAAAGACTCAAACCTGACACCTCAATTATTAGTATGCAGTCTGACACTACAGGTGAAAGGTCCCAGAAATTGCTGCAGGGTCTTTTGAGCTCTCTCGGGGCAAATAATGACAGGCTGTTTTATCCTCATTATTACAGTTCCCTCAATAGATAGGTTTCTATTCAGGGCTGAGCTTTTTAGTTTTTAGTTAATGGAACTCCACATTTTGCTGCAATTTTAGAGCTCCCATTGTTATTTCAGCACACACCGAAATAACAGGTATTGTGACGGCAGGTTTCTCCGTCCCCACACGCTGTTATCAGTCTAATGGCAAATGGGAAATTCCATTCCTACAGAGTTGAATCAAACGCTCAAACTTTTCACCACCAGAAAGAAAAAGTCATTTCAGTCAAATGCGGCACATCTACCAAGCCGGTCCTTTCCCATGTGATAAGAAATTGCTTTCAGATATGAGTGAGCAGCATGTGTACACATCCAACACACACACACGTAAATATCAGGAGGGAGGAGATGGGGTGAGGAAAGTGAGGGGGGGTAGATATTTTTCTCACTGAAGGCTGCCATTATTCTGTCTCTCTGTCCATGCTCACCTCCAGACGTCGGCCATCTGAATACAACTCCGGAAATGAACCGTGATCCTTTTCATTTCCTCCATCCACTGCAAGGTGACCCCCGTCCCCTCACCCATCCTTTCACACACACACCTGAAATACCTCCTCCACACGCGGAGTGTTTCTACCTGCCAGCTTGTGTGTGTGTGTGTGTGAGGGGACTTTGTCCTCCAGGAGAGTGAGAAGGACCCACTTCCTGTGTCAAATTGCCTCTCACATTCCACACTCTCCCTCAATCTGCCTCGCTCTGGCTATTTTTTTCCTCTTTCTTGCTCCTTCTCTCTTTCTTCATCTCTCTATGGGGGGCTTTGTCAGCTATCGGAGCCACAAAACACTGATTCATTCCATGAGTTAAACATGATCCTCAAGAACACAACGCTTTTCCGACACACACACACACACACATTCTCAAGGAGCGAGGGCTGGCAAGAACGAGTTTTTGGCAGTGAAGATTCACTATATTTGAGCCCACACACAGACAGATGGACAGCGAGCGCTCTCACGAAGGCAGACGGATGCACACACACACACACACAAACTGGTTATCCGTGGGACACAACAGATGTCTGTGGGAAAATTGGTCTCCCATGTAAAATATAGTCACCCGGATATGATGTCACAACTCCGTAACAAGAAAGACACGCACACACACACACACACACATCCGCACACACAAGAGGCAATTGGTTTCAAGCCAAGGGGCATTCAAAGAAAGATCTTGTCAGCAAATGCATGTGACTGTGGGTCATGTGTGTGTGTTTGTGTGTGTGTGTATGTGTGTGTCTGTGTGTGTGCGTTCAAGGCCTGGGTTGCTTGAGGTGAGCCTTGCAATTATTACACTGTTGACATGTGTGTGTGTGTTACCTATTCAGGCCTCGCCTGCATCCATCTGTGCAGTCCTAACATAGTGTATATTTAAGTGTGTGTGTGTGTGTGTGTATATATGTGTCACACCTGTCTCCATCTGTACACTTAAAGACAGATTAGGTCAGCCGGAGGCCAAGGATCTTTGGCAAAGATTGCAGCCGACTGACCTAGTAATAATCACTATGTGTGTGCGTGCGTGTGTGTGTGTTGAAAACCCCTGTCAAAACCAGTGTAGCATCACAGCACAGGCAGCACAATGACAGTCTGAGATGTTGACAATACAAACAAGCAAAGAATGAAGGCAAGGCTGAATTTGGCAAGACAAGGAAATCAAGTGCCCCAGGCTGCAGACCTCGAGGGGCCCCAAAAAGCCTCGGGGTCACTGCATGTCAGATGGTTTAGGTGAAATAATTATTTGAAAATATGTTAGTAAACTTGCACTGAAATCGATATCAGCTAAGTTTGTGCATTTTAGGAAGTTTTGTCAACATTTTGTTTAAAGAGTTATACTGTTTTAGGTGATGTGCTCACATGTATATTCCTCAATAAACAAATCCCCTCCATTAAAAAGTGTGTTTTGCTTATTCCATTTTGAAAGTTTGACTTTGACTATGCAGGATGATTTACACGGAAGAGCTGAAAGTCTGCTGACACATTCATCCGGTGATAGTGGAAAGTTTCTTTTTGCTCACCTTAAATCTGATGTTAAAAACCTACCAGCATGATTCACACTGAGCATGGAAGGAGACATCTCAGACAAACATGTCTGGAGGGGATCTTTAATTATCATTCCAGTGAAGGGAGTACTGGTTGCACTGGACTTTATAGGAACTTGGAGGCAACCTGGTAAACATACTGCTCACAGGGTGGTGGGAGGAGATGAGCACATTTACAGCACATTTTTGCTCCAAAGCTCAACTTAATCTGACCATGAAAGAATATAAATAAAGAAGACATCAAGTATTGTAATAAAGATGACTATAAACTATTGAGCACTACTAACACAGACTAGAGGGAATACTAGGAGAATATTATAAAGGATGTTTTCTTCTTAATGTACGTTCAAAAATAGATCTGCATTTTGACTATTTTTGGAGCTTCCTTTTCTCTCAATGATTCAATGAGCTCCTCTTCCTCCACCTCCTCCTCCTCATAGGATAAATCTGGATTAATCGGTAACGGAAGGTGTGGGCGTGCTATGGAGGGGGGGGGGGGGGGCGTGAAGGAGCTCGGCGTGGATGGTTCCGGAGAGGAGGTGCGTTGCGTGGAGGTGTGGGGAGAGAAGGTGGAGGGAGGGGGGTGTTCACGCATTCCCAATCAGCTTCCCTGCTCGCAATTCCCGATGACATCATTCCATCCCAGCCGCGCACCGCATCGCCGTTAACTTCCCCGTTACCCCACCCACAACATTCACACGCACACACACACACACGCCTCCGGTTATAACAGGAGGATGCCCCCGGTCGGATCCTGGCATCCGGACAATGAAGGGAGCGTGCACCTCACTGTGTGGGGATCGCACACGCACGAACGCACGCAGGCGCACACGCACACAGCAATAAAGTCGTTAGTCGCCGCAGTATGACCGGAGCCCCTCAAATTACCGGCAGGATGTGAGCCGGTGTCTCCACAAACCGAGGCTCCGCACAAAGACCCGCAATCAAGCTCAATTAGAGATCACCCGCTAATTATCGACACATGCACGCACGCGCACACATCCTGACTCGAGGGGCCACAATAAACCCCGACACTGAGACACAAAGGCTGGTGTGTGTGTGTGTCTGTGTGTGTGTGTGGGCGTGTGCGTAAAGGTGGGGGGTGGGGGCGCACACGGGAGTCGCCAGCCAGCCCCCCTAGCGAGTCACGGACGGCCAATAAGGGCTGATAAGTAGGTCGAGTGCAGGGTTTCCTACCGATCACCAGCCCCGTTAATGATAACACACACACATGCACGAGAGCTCCCGGTCAACAAAGGGTTGGTTTCTTACCGTGGCGGCGTGAGCGAGCAGCGCCGCGAGCGCCAGGAGCCAGGGCAGCTTCATGGTCGGGGTGCGCGGGCACAGCCTCCCGGTGCCGCCGCTGCCTTCACGGGGTTCGGGGAGGGTTGGAGGGGAGGGGGGGTTGAACAAAAGCCGCCGCTGGCTGTCGGTGTCTCGGTGGTCTGTCCAACTTCAGAGCCGCGAGGGCTGGTTTTAATCCAAGGCTTTACGCACCGGTGAGCGATGAGATTTACCGACAGGCCTCCTCTGTTCTTCTCCGAGTTTTTGTGCTCAGGACCGGATAGATTTACTACCGGGAGACGGCAGACCTCCTCTCTCTCTCTCTCTCTCTCACTCGCTCTCTCTCTCTCCTCCCCCTCTCGGTGGAGGGCAGGATGTTCCGTATGGCGGCGCTGCTCGGCCCTGGGAGTCTGGCAGGAGGAGCAGGTCTGTGCTGTGACAGTGAATATATATATGTGTGTGTGTGTGTGTGTATTGGGGGGTTGTCTCCTCAAACAAGGCCGAGGATGCCCCCTGCAGCTCGTTCAGGCACCAGCAGCCCTTTAAACACACTGCACATGTGCACAAACGGGGCGCACTGCATTCACGTCTGCGCCTTTTGTTTTTTGCGCCCAGGTGCTTCCGCTCGGCTGCGCGCCATTTTCACACACCTTCCCCTGTCGACTACGCTCCTCCGCTGTGATTGGCTGAGTCACGGTCACACCTGTGCCCCCGTCACAAGTATGAATATTTATTCGCACTCGTGTCGCCTAGCAACGCGCAGTTTAGCTAACTGCTACAGCTCAGAGCTAAGAGACATTAAGATAAACACAAATCAAATGTAAAGACTGAGAGCGAGCTGGGCTCCATCTCCCAGAAGCATCTCAGGTGAAGTTTAAAATCCATCCTTTGAAACTTGTTAAGCTCACGAAGAGTTTCCCAGAAGCATTATTACTCAAGACAATCTTAGAAAGTAGTTCCACAGCTGGCAGAAAGGATGAAAAGGGACCTGTTTCATAGACACAAAGTGGCATTTAAAGATTGTTTAAAGACATAATCTATCATTGAAAAGGGTTGATGGAAAATCAAATCTGAAACCTGCTAACACCATAAATGGATTGACATGTTAAAAAGCTAAACACTACTCTTTAAATTGAGCTTGAAAGTGATTCTGGACCACTTGGACAAAATAATCTTTTTTTCGTACACACACACACACACACACACACACACACACACACACACACAGGTGAAACTGCTCAGTTTTGTCGTCAAACTCTCCTCAAAACTTAAAAAAGCCAGAGTTGGACTAGCAGCTTGGATTTTTATATTCTTGACCTTCTGTGCTGCTCTTTCATAAAATCATTGCCCAAGTTAACC
Source organism: Centropyge bicolor (assembly GCA_037975185.1). Taxonomy (NCBI): domain Eukaryota; kingdom Metazoa; phylum Chordata; class Actinopteri; family Pomacanthidae; genus Centropyge; species Centropyge bicolor. The sequence continues at coordinate 7,071,038 of JBBMOC010000005.1, forward strand.
CACCTGGTGCCTCTTTTGACCCCTTGTTTGTAACTTGATTTTATCATGTACATTGTGGCACAGGGTCCATCTACAAGACAGATGAGTCGAGTAATGATGGATATACATATATACACACACACACACACACACACACTTTAGCTTGTTTTTTACAAAACAACTTTGCAGTGAATCAAAACACCACAAACCAATGTGGTAAAAATGGCAAAATACCACTGGGCCCTGTGTACGGGCCTGGGGTAGGTTTACTACTTTCACCTGGTTGGTAATCCACAAAACAACAGCCGACAGGTGAAACTACTGTAGCTCACCACAGACTACACTTACAGTACTTTCCAGGTGGTTTAAAATCACTGCAGGTGCTGCAACCTCACTTCTTCAGGTTTTAGCATTATCCACCTTAAGAAATCAACAAAGCCGTGGGATTACTGCCACCCAACCTGACTTGTTTTTCAAAGTAACATCCTTCCTGTTTCTGCTTAGGCCCAGCACGCACCAAACAAAAGCCGGACAGGTTTAGTTTATCCTCATGTTTCCGTAGATGATACAGTTGAAAGACTGCAAGCAGCATGGTGTGTTTTGGTAAAACACCTTAACACTGCAGTGTAGTCTGACAACATGTTGTTGCAAAGTTTGGGGTCATTACTCATGTGAGAAGAATAATCGGCATATCAGCTGATAGCGATGATAGAAAGGTTTTCACTATTGCTCATAAAGTCATGTAAATAATTATGTGGATAAATCATTTTGAATCAAAGTAAAAGCCACTATTATCAGCATCCATGACTAAAACTTTAAGTTATTCGTTACAGAGAGTCATTAGTGTAACTGATCACTGTTGGCTGCCATTAGTCAGGGCCATGCCATGCTGTCAGCCTTATTAATCAGTCACATCTATTAAGAAACTAGAGCATCAGGAACAAGTTTCCCAGTCCCTGCTCTGACTTGTGTGTCGTTACAGTCATAGCACACGTTCACATGGCTGAAACTGAAACCATGAAACAGATCCAGATCCCTTTTTCATATCAGACAAAAGAACAAAGAATAGCAGTGTGTCAGCTCAGTCCTTTCACCCTGTGTAACATAGAATGAAGCACACATGAGACAGGTAAATTTTCAAAGTTTTTTTTGTTCAGTTTGGTTTCAAAATAAAGATCACACAATTGTTTAGAGACAATCTACAACAGGAGTTACAAAAAATAGTTGCCCAGGCAATAAGCATACACAGGTTCTGTTAACTATACACATATGGTTACAGGTGTGCTCGTAGTAAATATACACAAGGCTGCTCCAAATGTACACCGCGCTGTGGCGGGCTGCCTCTCTCACCCAAAAGGACATAGACAGTATGATACAGCACTTACAGCACTAGAGAAATGCCAAAAAACACAAGAATCTCCTCTGTACAATCCATGGGTTTACCCTCTGAAAACAGTCATGGGTAATCAAGGGGCTTGAAAGGGAGGGGGGTTTAAATGGGTAAAAGTTATTTCTCCCACCCAGCCAGCATACCCACACACGACACATTTCATGGGGTAAAGCATTCCTATAAAAAGATCTTAAAAAAGGTCAAAAAAACAAAACCTTCAACATAAACCAGAAGACACCACTAAGTCTAACATAACGTGTCCAATTGGGAGTCAGTGGGAGATCGACGTCTTAAGTTAAGCAGTGACAGGATAAAGATAAAACCAAGCGTGGCGAATCTTTGTACAAGTACTACGCTGTATAGAAAGGGCTTTTCAAAACAAAAATTTGATATTACAATTTACAATATACAACAACTCATATGTCACAACCAAGGAGGTGAGAATATACACTGAAATGCACAGGTTTTTTTTTCTAAGATTTTTTTTTCAGAGTGAGCTTTTTTTCTTTTTTCTTCTCATACCAAAAAGGGTGGTAAAGCACTTTTACATTACAAGGGTTTACAAATGTACAATTATACAGTCAGAAGTATGTGGTCACTACTAGGATACATTATAGATACAGATTCAACATCAAAACCCAGAAAAACTACAAAGTTTTATATATATATATTTATATATATATGCAAAGGTCTACACCAAGTATACACGTTATATTTATAGAAGCAAGACCAGAAAACGAATCTCCCATGCTAAATGATCTGTCTGCTGGTTAGCTGATGGCGTGTGTGTGTGTGTGTATATGTGTGTGTGTGTGTGTGTGTGTGTGTGTATGTGTGTGTGCGAGCGTGTGTATTCCTCTATGATTCTGTGACGTCAGACAAATTAAATACTCGTTCCATCTCATAGTGGTAAATAGCTAGGAGGGGAGGAGGGAGAGGGGACACTAGGATTGTGTGTGCAGCAGTAGCAAAAAAGTGAAATGATTTTTGAGTTTATCAGAAAACAGGAAATGAAAGGAAAAGAAACAAACAACAAGAAAAGGAGGGAGTGGAGCGATGAGTGGAACAGGTCTCACCTCTCTCCACTCCCTGCCCTCCCTCCCCCCAGTTCAGAAGGTCTGGGCTCGGGTGGGGGAGGGGCAACAAAATTTGACAAAAAAACTAAGGCTGCCTGTAGCAACAGGCTCCTCCCGAAGGGTTGTCATGAAACAGGTACGAGGGGTAGGAGGGGCACTCAGCGTCCTCAGTGAGTAGGATTTGGAAGGGTAAAGTGGGGGTGATGCCCTCTGAAAGGTCAGACAGGGACAGGCGAGTGGAGCTGGTAGATATGACAGCTTAAGGAGGCTGAGGTGCAGGGTAGGGGGATGGGTAAGATAAGGTGGTAGACATGATTTCAGGCTTAAGGGGAGGGGGAGTGGGTTTACATGATGCCATTAGGAGGGCCGCAGAGAGGACCCAGGTCGACGCCATTCTTCATGTAGTACTTCTCCAGCTTGGCCAGGATGTGTTTACCATACGTATACTTCCTCAGTGTGGAAATGTGGGGCCGGATCTGTACAGAGACAAAAATACACACACATTAAAGCCCGTTCAAAATGGATGCACTTCCAACACACCCTGGTGTTTCCTCTTCATTAGTGCAGGTGTTTCTCACTACCACGCACAAAAAAAGATCTAGATTGATTGCATGAGGAACCTTTGACTCCAGTGACCGGATTACAGTTTATTGATGTGCAGGTAAATGAAGGGTTGTGTTGATGAGTTGACAGAAACATGCTTTTTTTTAGTGCTGATACAATCAGTGAATCAAAACAAAATTAGTCAACCATGATAATCATTGCTTCAACGATGTTTTCAATTTATAGGTTTTAAAATTGTAAATATGCTTGCCAGCATCATCGAAATTCATGTACCTCTGTTTTATGCCTGAGGATGAGTCAAAATAAACAATTTCAAGAATCAATGAGATTTGATGGGTTTCAATGGTCCCTCTTTCACAGACACAAAAGTAAATAATTCTGAAAAATCTAGAATAGTATATATAATAGTAACTATAGTAATAACAGTAACTAACTGCACTGTAAAATACAAGTGCATGGTCATAAGAATTGAATGAAAGGATTGAACTTATTATCTCCATAATACAATCGATTACGCTCTCAAACCTTCAATCACATGGATACTATCTTGATTTCTATAAAGATGAATATATTCAATAAGAGATATTAATCATAACATTAAACGTTGTCCACACGGTACCATCCAGCGTGTCACATCTGTTGAGTGCAAGATTTTCATTTATACCAGTTTCTAAATAATTCTAATAAAAACACTAGACTTGAAGAGGTTTGGAACCTCCCCCCTCATTAATCCAGCATTTTGATGAGACACATAGGATGTCACTCTTTTTTGCACCTACCTTGTGCATTACGATCTTGCGCTGGGTGGGCTCGGCCACGTCGATCATCTTCTGCACCACGTAGTTGGCGTACTGGTCCTTCATCATGGTGTATAAGGCACTGTGGGGGCCCTCAGTCAGGCTGCACACTTCGTCTATCAGCACTGCCCGTTCCGCCCGTGATGCATGGGTCACACACTTCTCCACCACATTACTAGAGGAGGGAAGGAAGGGGTGAGCGTGAAGGCATGTTTAGAAGGAAATTCGGCAGAAACGAAAGAAAAACCTTTTTCGAGGGAGGAGGGAAGATAAGGCCGAAAGCTTGTGTGTGTTTGTGGTGGAATTTACCTTGCAAACTTGTGCTGGCTGAGTCCCAGTACATTGCCTCTGATCTCAGCCACTATCTTGCTCTTATCCTCAGCTCGGCCGTGCTCCAAAACGTGCTGGATGACATAGTTGCCATACTGGTCCTAAATAAAACAAACCGCAGAGACACATTAACTAAAACGTGAGGACACCAGCTGGTGCTTCTGACGTCACATCAAACACGCAGCCAACTTCAAAAATCTGGACTGAGAGAAGCTTTATTTAAGCCAACATGAGGTGTCATTATCCTGAATAACATGACTGGTGGAAGATGAGAGATAGCAGCGAGCGTGTTACCTGCACAAGCTGCTCTGTGTGTTGATGGAGCTCCTCCAGTATAGGCAGCGTCTGTTCAGGAAGGCAGTGTTCGAGAATGCGCTGGATGACTCGGCAGCCATAAGGGTGAGTGGAGAGGGCAAAGACCTGAGAGACACACATAACGGCACATCTTTCAATTCATTCATTCAACACACACTAAGTGGTACTAAGGTTCAGCGAGTTGAACACGACACTAATTTACCTGTGTTCAAAGGCTTAAAAAGGTTCAGAAAGTCCCTTGGATAACAGCACCAAATGATCATAGGCATACTTTCACACACCCAGCCCACCCCTGCAGGGACGGTGAACCAAATTCCTGACATGCTTACAGCTACACAAACAAATCTGAGCCAGCGAGGAGAAAACATGCAGTGGCACAACATGCAAATGCGTGAGAAGCCAACGATTCACACATCAGTGCGATTTACTGTCGGAGTGACTCCTCAAAACTGAAACCGTTAATTTGTGTCTAACAAAAGGCGCATGCATGAATACACAAAATCTTTCTTTTAACACTTTATGCTAATGTAACATTTAGCTGGTGGATAGAAGATGGCTGTTGCCACTGGGCTGAGGTTTCTGTTGCCATGGCAACGTACCCCGTCCCTGGGAAGGACCGAGTGCGTGTGTCTGTGTACTTTGGCGGTGACAATATGCTTCGTGCCTGAAGGCAGCGACAGTGTACGAGTGCACACAAGTAAATGTATGCGTGTGTGATTGTCAAGCACCGGCAGCTTTCAGTGATTGAATGTGGAAATAGTTTGTGTGTGTGTGTGTGCTCTCGCAGAGGGGACTCACCTGTCCCTTAAAGGCGTCTATGATGAAGTGCAGCGCGTGAGGCTGGACACACTCGATACACTTCTGCACCACGTGGTTACCGTTCTGGTCCTTCACACACTTCAACACATGGCCGTCCAGCTCCCGCACCATCTCGCTCTGCGGGGAGGAGGAAGAGGGAGAATGTGGAGAGGGACATGCAATTGTTTGTGAGAAAGAGTCAAATATTGCCTGAAAGCATTTCCCAACCTCACCATTTTTCACAGTGGCTCACAGCCCAACAAATAACACTGGGCTTTGAACAGCTGCCCTGCAGAAATCTATTGAGGACCGTTAAGGAGAGATGGATACCTCTCTCTCTCTTACAAACAAACACACCTTGCTACAGTGGTTGGTGTTACAGTGTTCAGGCATACACCAACTACACACAGATTACATTACTTGCCCACCACCCCACTATGGGTGGATTAATTATTATTTTAATAACACCTACGTTCATCACATAAAGAAAATAATTTGACAAGGAGCTAACATTACAAAAGGCATGTACTTAATGTTAGCATTACAACTTGTCTGCAGATGTGTGCCACAGTTGTTGGGGTCACTGTCAGGGATGCTTGATAGACATGGCAACTCCAAACTTGATGAACCAAACTTTAAAGTGTTCTTTGTTCAAAGTAATGGGAAGATTAAAGTAAGTGCTCTACAGATATTGAGCATCATCGACAAATATCTTTTCTTGTAAAATGTCTGGTGAAACCATTAACACCGGTATTGAGGCGAATTTATTAACTGTTGGGAAATATTCATCCCTGTGGCATCCCTAACACACACACACACACACATACACACAGTGGAACCTTTCTCCAAAACCTCTGAATTCAAGCAGAAGTATTTCCCTTTGATATTCGTCTACATTTATCTTACCACCTGCAGTTTAACATTTGCATATAAACTGTGGTATCATTAGCCTCATTCATCGTTGATGATGGAGTGCCTGCAAGGAACCTGCTGCTACACGAGGCAGCTCCAACATAAAACCCATAATGTAGATGAAAAATGCCATTTCAGCTTGAGGAGCGCATCTCTTTATCGATGCAGCATTCTGCTATATAAACAGAAATTAGTGATCCATGGGCAAATCACCCTCATTCAGGATTGAATTATGAGCACATGGATCGCAGATATACTCTGAAGTAGGAACAATTCAAAAGACATTTTGCCTTTTATTGTCTTAACCACCCAAAATCACAGCAGGGTTATGGCAGGAGGAGTTCATTTAAGGTCATTTTAGTGCAAAGGTTCAGTCTGTTTCCATTATTTATGCTTTAATACAGTGCAATGAGATCCAGTGTACTTACAATGACCTGCTGATCAGAGGGGATGAACTCCAGAGCTTTCTGAATGACCCTGCACCCGTACATCTGCAAGGCCAGTGACAGCACATGACCTCGGATCCTCTCTGCCAAAGCCAGCTTCTGGTCCAGGCTGCCAAACTGGAACAGAGAAACGTACAAAACAAGCCTGTAAATCCTCTAATCCATTTGTTTTAATACAACCCCTGATTCCAAACAAGTTGTGTAAAAAAACATAAATCACAATGTGATAATTTGCCAATCTTTTCTGAAATATAGTAAACTGAACACAGTACAAAGACAATATATTTAATGTTTTACCACATCAAGCATTTTTGTGAATATCTGCTCATTCTGAATTTCATCCCAGCAACATGTTTCAAACAAGTTGGGACAGGAGCAACAAAAGAGTGGGAAAACTGTGGAATGATCAAAAAACACCTGTTTGGCTCACAAGCAAGGATGGAACAAAGTTCACCACTTTGTCAAACATGTGATTGTATGAAGGATAATTCTACATGACTGCATTTTGGTTTTCTTTATATTTTACACAGCGACACAAATTTTTGGAATCAATGTTGCACATGACACGTGTCACAAAGTACATAAAATATTTCAACACAAATTCAATCTTGGTGACAGAAAATAGGTTTCGCACACGTTGATAATGATCTGACTTTTCATACACACCTCAAAGAACTTCTGGATGACATAATTTCCAAAGACATCCACCATGAGCTGGTAGGCCGCCTGCAGTATCTCACTGAAGACAAGCTGGCGCTCCGCTGAACTGGCTCGCTCCAATTTCAACTGGATAAACCTTTAAGAGACAGAAAGGATAAGTATTATATTAACCACAGATATCTTTTAATTTAAGTTCCACAAATACCTTTGTACTTTGTTTTGTTATTCTTTATTTTCATTAGCTTTTGCAATATAGAAAAACCTCATGAGAAAGCATCCAGTCTGCTCTCCTAAAACCCACTTAGTATATATAAGGGGATTTACAAAGTTAGGATGAACCTGAAGACAAAGTCAAATAAACACATCAGGCAGTGACAGAGCAATAAAGTGAAACAGATGTACAAAGGCAGAGAGAGCTGCTCCTATATCTTTAACCTGAGGGAACAGTCAGACAAAAGGAAACGAAATTCAGAGCAGAGAAAAGACGAGGAGAACGATCCGAGTAGCCTGTGAGGTGAAGTGATGGATGCCAGGCAAAACACAGAGATAAAAAAGCACAGTGATGTTGAAGAGACTGAGGGAAGAATATGTCTGGGATGTGCAGACTGGACGTCATGGCATATTAATAGATCATTTCAGTGGAAAAGTCTGCATCTGGTTTAACCCAGACAGACCCAGAAACCAGGACCCCAGAGTGGCCTCCGGGCTCCAACCCCCAGCCCCCAAATTAGCACATGTCTGGATTGTATCACAGAAGGAGGCAGAGATGGTGACACATCAATGTTTGTTCTGTTATCAGTACAAATACTTGTGTCTGTGTGCAGAGTTTGAAATATTCATGTCACATTCACATCTTAAAATTCTTCTTTCTACTCTGAGGCGCAGTCACAGGAGTCTATACCAGTATATACAGAGCATGAACCTGAAATATGACAGTATGGTCTATTCTGTGGAGGATACGCAGACAGAGGAATGTCCTGAGGGCTGGAACTTTGAAACATTAGCATATTCAGCCTGTTCACATTCTTTGTTGAACATCAGAAGAAACATGAACTTTGATCCATCACTCAACTGCGATTGACCAGGGCTGTTTTCCAGCTCTGCCTTAGGGCACCTGTATACTGAAATTTTGGGTTGTCTCAGACAAAAGTTGACAAATTGAGAGGGGAAAGTTGTCAAATCAAAAACGATGATCCTATGTTGCCCTGTGAGACACATTCACCAATGTTCAGTGCAAACACTTGGTGTCCACAGACAGTTTTAAAATACTGGCAATGTCAGAATCCTAAAGGGGCGCTCTGCCTGTTTAAGAGGATCTTTGTCAAGTGTGAAAAATTAACACAGGAGTCATTTCAGCTTAATGTTTGAGAAGAACAAATATTAACAGAATCCTTGCACTGCAAACAAAAGACGGCAAATTTGAAAGATATGGACATTAACAGGCAGGGAAGAACTAATGAAAGATGATCTTGAGTTACATTATGAAATACGTAGGATCCATTGTTAACCCATGCTAAGGATGTCTGCTGCATCAGTTTCATTTTTCTGTAAAATGTCTCTTGCAAGTCACTGCAACTTTGTGGGACTGCAGCACTAAATTGGAATGACATAAAATGATGTGTTTCCACTGGCTGAGGTGACAGTCAACACAGTTCAAAAAAGAGTGGCAGCACTAGATTTTCAAACCATGAGAGTGGTGCAAGTGAATGATGCAAGTTGATGACATGTCTCTTACTTGCATTTTGTTTTTCTATTTACAAAAATTCCGATGTTGGTTTTCCATCTGAGGTGAAAGGCTGATGTTTTATTGGTGTTTTGCTGATGTGGTTTTTTTTTTAAACCTGCAGTGATCTCACCTGCTGCCGTGCTGGTCCTGGCTGAACTCCATGATGTGGCCAGCGATGTCTCTGAGCTGCAGGTTGGGGTAGCGGTTGTTCCTGAAGTCCTCCAGCAGGCGGCTCCGGCCCGACGGCATCACGTCCGACATGCCGTAGCGTAGCCGTGACGACGGGAACAGCTGGCTGCTGGGCGAGAAGAGGGAGGAGCCTGAGCTGGCGGCGCTGCGGTACTTGGCCTCTGCTCCTGGGGCTGCAGAGATGAAACGCCCACTGCCATTGGTCAGGCCTCCTGTGGGGTCAGAGAGAAAAGAGAGGTGATCAGGGTACGAACATCGAGATTAGTAGAGTTAGTGCATTCAATAGTGGCAAAAACTAGTCATACATTTTGAATGAGTGTTTTCTTTGTTTGCCCTGGTGCATGCCAATTTCTTTTTAAATGTAAAAATAAATTTCTCTGTCATTGCACTGAATGCCAAATGCTGCTGCAATGATTACTTGCATGGGTTAACATGGATTATTTTTTCAACTGATGACACTGCAGAAGTACATTTTGGCGACACTATCATGAATATTACATTAGAGCTATGCAGCACAGAAACGTGGCACTGGATGGCAGCACTGCCTCATAAACCAAGCTGGCTGACAAGAAGAAAGAAAACAAAGTATCAGTAACACTAACAGTAACAGTTCAATAAATGGATGAATGAATAAACAGAAAAATTAGCACCTCCCTGATACAGTTCTTTCACTTATTCAACTGCGTTACATTGTTGTATTAAGTGTTAGTAACATTTAGTCTCACTTGTGTATTGAAAAATGAAATGTGTTGTGAAGATAAATAAAACTGAAGTACTCTCAAGCAAAGTCTGAACCAGGCAGGAGCTAAATACTTTACTTAAGTTTTGCTGTTGGAGGAGAACTATTTACAACCTGATGACACATACAAATATTGCTGGTAGTGACTGATCCCTGTTATCCTCAACTACACATTTACTGCAGTTCTTGTCTGCATAGTATGACACCTCTGAAGACTTGGAAAGCGGCAAAGCTAGGTAACCTTTCACAGTAATTACGAAGCCTCCACTTGGCTCTGTCACTTTGTTTGATTGTTGTTTCATCACACTTGAGTGTTTGTGGTACACTTCACTCTGCCAACTGTGAATCATGGGAAACACACAGGAAGCAACAAAAGTCTCAGCCAGTAATAAATCCCTCAAAAATGCTGCTTTACTAACCTGCTGCCATATTTTAGCATTTTAGTTTAGAAAATCTTTGAAACTGGAGAAGCAGTTGATTTGAAGTAGGTAGGACACACTGAGTTGTTTTTTTTTTTTTAACTGTTAATGTTAACATATGATCACATGCATCATACATTAAAAGAAATCAATGTAGATATGTGAACAATACATTCCTTGGCGGTAAGACTACACCATCCAGGTCTACAAAAAAATCCTGATTAGGCTTGGTACTCATTGACATCATCTAATTGAAAAATCCAGTGAAGTGAAGCTGCTAGAGTCTTTACAGCTGTGTCCTATAATTGCTTCTGATTATGGGACCAATCAACTTACAGGTGCAGTAAATTGTGCCAACTGATTCTGGTAGATCAAACACAGTGCTGGCTTCCCTTCTGTTTACATAAAGCCACAAAGTAGCTACTCAAGTGACACCACTGTAAAACACCGCACCGGCCAATGTCAGTTACTTACACAAAACACACTTACCGAGATTGAGGTTCGACGAGGAGCTGTGATTAGACAGAGAAGGTGGGGGTGTAAGGGAATGGGAGGGGCCCTGGTTGGGTAGGGGCATGCCCACGGGGCCTGGGGAAGGACTGAAGCCCAAGGTGCCATTATAGAAGCCCCCATGGCCAATCGGGGTGAGGCTGGAGGGCGTGCGTTTGTACAGCTCATTGTTGCCTGTCAGGGAGTCCCGCCTTGAACCGCTGCCACCACTTGAGTTGGCCACTAGATGGAGACAAAGACGTAAATGAGATCAAGGTGTCTGGAGGAACGGTGAAATGTTAATTACTCAAGACTATGTGGGAATGGTGTATTCCTACCTGCAGTGCCGAAGCCTCCCAGTGTGGCCCCCAGCGTGGCACCGAGGGAGGAGGAGGTGGGCTGGCTGAAGCCCAGGGAGGCAGAACCTGGGCCGGGCTGGCCAGAGCCTTGTGAGAAAAGAGAGGAGCTCTGGGAGGAGGAGCTGAGGGAGGAGGATCCGTAGAAGGAGCTTCCTCCGAGAGCGCCACCAGGGCCGCCCTGCTGCTGAGGCTGCTGGGATGTCATGGCACGAAATGGACCATTGGCCCCACCGCCCAGACCACCATTGGCACCACCGGCGGAGGCTGCTGCTGCTGCAACTGGAGGATGGCAGAAAAGGAGATTTCACAGACTCTCTGAGTAAACATTCATATAAACATGTCTGTGAAGGTTCTCAGTCATGCAGGTCATGGTATTCTAGTCAGGGTTGAATAAATGGCAACTGAATTTATATAAACAGTATATAGTCTTAATGAATAAATTCAATTTGACCAAGTGTCACAAAGATTCTTAAGGAGGGACATTTTTGGGAGGCATTTTTAAAATCAAAAACAATTTGCACCATCTTTAATATTAATAGAAACCCATCTTCTGCTCGGTACTAGTGTCTGAATTCACATAAACAACACTGACTCCTGGGAACTCCTAAAAATCTCAGGCTAGACTTGAAGGTACATTCTCATAATCTCTTAATTGCATGTTCTGGATGAATGGGACATTCAGAAGATGTTTTTAAAACCCACAACATGCAATCCATTGTTTTGTGTGCGTGACATCCTTCTCTGTCCTGTTGGCTGCAGTGAAGAACAGAAACAGGCCAGATCTTTGACTAAGTCTCTATGGGCTTTGCCATCATACCTGCTTGTGCTGCGGAAGGAGATATAATGACGGAAGCGGGGGCCATGAGGCGGACAGGGCCACTCCTAGCTCCAGTGTTGACCACCAGGGCTCCTGTCTGGTCATAGTAGGCTGCAGGGGCCAGGACTGGGTAGCCTGAGAAAGACACAGCAACAAAGGAATATTCAGCATTTCAACAGCAGTTTCGAAGAAATGCCTATTGTTTGGATATTTATAACCAAGATATTCAGAAATGTACTGTAATTGCAAATGTAACTTTTTTTGCTGGGAGTTTTGCCAAAGCAATAAAACCAGTTATTCAGGGTGTCATACTCACCAGGGACTCCTGCTGCTAACCCCTGCCCAAAGGCAAGGGCTGAGTTGACTGCTGCTGCTGCAACCAGCTGGTCATTCTGCTGACCCTGTTGACCTTGGCTGGGGGTCAAAGGTCGCTGGTTGCCTCCAGCACGCATCACCTTTACAAAGTAAGAAAAACAAGAGGTATTTGTCATTGTCAATAAATAAGAAAATACAAAAACAGTTCTCCAAACTGCTTCAAAAGCCGAGAATCTGTGGTATACTCTGTATATACACACTGTATTTATGTCTAAGTCAATGTGGTCACACACAGAGACACACATGGTGGCATATAATAAATAGCCAGGATGAGAGCACATTCCTTATATTAGTAGAAGCACACATGAGTGAATCAAGAGTAATAAGCAGCAGGCCGATGAAACATTTCCTGCTGATTGGTTAATAAACTACACCGGCTACAAAGAGTGTTCTGCTTAGAGATCCAAGTAGAGCAGCAGTAAGACTGAATGCTCATTTCAACTGGCACATAAGGAGATGTGAGACACAGACATCTTGAGCCAGTAGCAATCAGCATGCCAGTTTTTTGGCGAGCAGCCGACTGACCTGCTGTTGGTTCTGCTGGCCCTGGTTTGCCGCCTGCTGATTGGCCGAGTTGTTGGCTGCAGCCGCCTGCTGCTGGAAAAGGTTGGCAGGGTAGACCCCCCAGGGGGTCACACCATAGTACTGGGGAGGCATCACTGCCGGACCTGGATGCAAACAAATACACAAAATAAAGGTAAAATGGGACAAATGAGTCCATGGTTTATGCATGGTCATCCTTAATCATGAAAATTAACATGAAGGAGCCAGTCAGGGTCCAAATCAAAACACACGTCTCACCGAGTGTAGCTGCTGCTGCTAGTCCGGCGGCGTAAGGGTCTGTTCCTGGTGGAGCAGCACTGATGATGTAAGGATTGGGCACAAACGCTGGGGCCAGACCTGAACACACAGAAGGAAAAGGTTTTACATATCATATAGGATAAATTCATACAACCTCCTAGAATGAAGGCTCAACACATGATAACCACTTTAGGATATTCATAATTAAGAAAAACATATTAATCAATAAATGAATCGCTCTAGATTTTTGAGGTTAGCACATAACCACAATGAGAAACTCTTGGGGCTTGTTAAGCATTACTTGCCTGAGAACCAGAGAAATATTAACCCAGAAGTAATTAGTAACAACAGGACTGCAATAACAGGGGATTTTTTTGCAACTTCTGTGCCCTTTTGCCCAAAAATGAAAAACGAGAAATTGCAGCACCCACTAAGCCAGCGGTACTGAACAACAAACGTATGAAATTCCCCCAAATATAATATAATTTTAGCAGTTACAGTCTTACTGCACTGTTTTGCTCTGATATTTCAGGTGAAACTTCCTTTATTTTTTTACTTCCAAATAAATGCTTAAGATAACAGAGTTCTGAGTAAAAACATGCGGTTGCACTTTCCATTCTGCTGTACAGCTGTGTGTAGAGATGTATGCTGGTATGTAGCCATCCTATCACCTATAAATAGTTAAACATACTGCAAATCTATAGAAAGGACAGCAAAAGCTACAAAAATAAGACCAATGTTGTTAAAAAAAAGAAGAAGCAGAATTTCCTTCCATTGGTGTCAGTTAAGATCACACTGACAGTGAGACTATCAGTCAAATTAAATGTAAAATACATGTCAAATAACAATGACATGTTGAAATTCAGTTATCCTGCTCATGTGTCCACACATGCATACACACACACGCACGCACTCTCTTACCAATGTGAGGCTGCTGTGCTGCTGCCAAGGCATACTGCTGTTGCTGGGCTGCTGTTAACTGCTGCACTGCTAGGGCGTTGTTTCTCTGAAACAGCTGCAAACAGCACAACGACAGGTGAATGACATTTTAATGCCACTTGAGCTGAGTCTCATTGACAGCCAGTGACAAAGGCCATATATGGCTCCTGCACGCTGCTCTCACCTGCTGCTGGTTGGTGTAATCAAATAAGCCCACAGTGGGCGCAGAGTCCATCTGCATCTGGGAATTGTAGTCAAACTGAAGCGGCTCCATCACAGACTCCATGGGGTCCATGGTGACACCACCTTGTTCCACGCCAGAGAAGTCCTCAGGAGGTTTGGGGCCTCCACCACCTCCCAGGGGTGTCAGGCCCTCAGCCCCTACGCCCCCGGGACCACCAAGCAGGTCACCCTCAGGGCCTGGGGCCGGCATGTTGCCTTGGGGACGACTATGGGTGTAAGAAAGGAGGAGGGGTTTAGTTCATATCTAAAGGCTTGTTTGTAGAGCAACAAGCATTTCAAATTGTGAGTCTGTGTCTGACTGAGTCCTACCCAAACTCTTTGACGTCGACATCGAGGCCGTTCTGCACAGGCAGCCCATTGGGGTTGATGACATCGCCAATGACATCAGCTTCACTTTCTGTCAACTCTTTCAGTTTCTCTCCCTCAAATGTTGCCTTTGGCTTCTCCCTCTTCTCCTCCTCCACCTCTCCATCCCTCTGCCCCTGTGTGATGGACAGAGACGTGAAATTTAACATAACTACAGAGGTGCTGACAACCTGACAGTGACAGATGGCCAAACCACAAAGGTACAGAGTGGGAAGGACACATTGACATGGACAAGGTGAAAAACAAGTTACCATCTGACAATCATAGACTGACAGGACAAAAACAGTGGTGCAAAAGAAAGTTTTCAAAAAAAAAGCTGCAAGTTGCAATGATTAGTCAATTAATTGATCAAAAGAATTTAATCTCTAACTATTTTGATAATTGTATTCAGTTATTATACTTTTTTTAAACATTTGCTGGTCCCAGCTTCTTAGACGTAAAGATTTGCTGCACTTTGGGCACTGGAAAAATTTGATGAGCATTTTTCACAATTTTTGGACATTTCAACATTTTATAAACTAATTGATTAATCGTTAAAATAATCCACAGATTAATAAACAGTCAAAATAATCATTACTTGCAGCTCTAATGTGAATGTGTAATATATGCATGATGAGACCAACAGTGACAGACAGAACGAGGGAACAGACTTCAGGACTTACATAGGGTCCTTTTCGGAGGCAGGAATCCAGTTTGTCAGCCGGCGAGGAGGAGAGGACGTACTCCACCATGCTAACTCCCAGCCCTCCACTCTCAGAGCGCGGTGACATCACAGAGCCCACCCCGACTTCACCGCCGCCGTGGAAACCCTGCCCTGGCCGACGGGACACCATGATTGGCTGAGACACTGAGTGATCTGACAAGAGAGGAACAGTGACTGTTAAATAACGTTGATGGACATGGGAGAACAAAACATTTGCTCTACAAAGTGTTCAGGCATTAAGGTGATCACTCCCAACACAAGCACCATTAATACTAACTATACTGTTGAACTACAAAACTGCATGTAAGTGCATGTTCAGCTCTTACATTGTTGCAAATTTTAATCATCCTAACAAGTCAAACTGGATTTACTGACAAGATGTGAAAGTTTCCAACACCGGGAGCCCGACTGCTTTGTGCACTGCCAAGGACCTAATAATGCATATTTCAATCACTCCTGTTAGACCGATATTTTTAACATATTTTAATGTCTGTATTCACTTGGACTTTAGTTGTATTTGTGTCTTATTAAAGGCCCATTGATGGATTATTAACTCTCTGGGTGTTGAATTTCTTCTAACGCTTTTACATTTCTGTCATTACAAGCCAAGATATATTTCTCGAGTGTATTCCCTTCTGTCTGTCTTCTTGGCGTACTTGAACCAGGTCAGAAACTGTTAATTTCATGGGGTGTTAGTGTGTGACAGTAAACTATAAATCATCAATTATGTGGCCAAATGTAGACGAAATGTCAACAGTTTTATAAAACATGGCTGTCTTGTATCATCCGAAAGAGTCCAAAGAAAGTCCAAAGTCCAAGAAATATACTGTCAAATGCACCATATAAAACTAAAAAGTATCAAAGCATTTCACTGTACAAATGTATTCATCACTTTGTCCACAGCTATAAAAAGATAAGTGATGTTCCAGACTAATTGTGAAATGCAGGTATATTTCTTTTGTCAGTATGCCTACAGAAATAACTGCATTGTGTAGATATGATACATCAGAAATCTCATCATCATTTGGGAGATCATAAGGGTGTTTTCACTTTGACATCAACGTTTGATTCGGACAGGTATCTAAATATATATTGTCTAACACCAGACCTTGAACGTTCTGGTCGTTTGTGGATGTGCTTGAAAATAAATAAATAAATAGCCATGTTTCACAATTGTTCCTGTATTCTTAACGGCCTACTGTCTGCCACCTTATCACAAATGTAATATACCTGAGGCACCCCATGCACTGTCCCTCCACTGGTCCAGAAAGATCCCTTTTGGTCCATCCTTCCCAGAGTCATCTGTCTCCCAGAACTTCTTACCAGTTAGCAGCTGCTACAAAGACACAGGACAAAGGGGAACAGAAAAGAGGGAGAAAAAAAGGCAATTTTAAAAAATGGTTACCCGGATATTGCAAGCACATGGAAAAAAAATAAGAAACGAATAAGAAGAAATATCATAACTGATTGTTTTGTTTGAGCCGTCTGAGCAGAAAAGTCCTGAAATCTTACCAAGCTTCAGAATGCCTCTTGCATTTATTTGGGCTTTTTGCTGTGTGTGCTAAGCTGTCAGTGCTGCATTACAATTCCCAGTAATACACACATCTGTTGGAAGTACTTTGACCCCTGACTGCACCCCACACAAACAAGTACAGGCCATTCTGACTGGATGAGTGAAGCAGAAACAAAACAACACTCTACCACACAATAGAAGCCAGTGTCTGAGAGCAACCATAAAGCAATTAGGGCTCATTGTTTTCATTTCAAAATGTCAATCATTCTGAGTAGTTTTAACCAGTTTGGACTTACTCTGAGGGACTCTAGCGTCTTCTCAGTAGCTCATTTGTGTTGCTCCTCATATCTCTATTCATATCGCTCTTCACTTTCTATTACAGTCAGCACCTTTCTGGCTATAAAAAGACGTTTTTTCTATAAACTACTGTGATCAGTATCTTCTGGCAACAGGAAACAACTCTTGCATGAGGACTTAAAATCTGTGTAAAATGATCTGCCTAAACTGATTTGTATTTTCAAGGTGAAAACAAATAATGAAACATTTCATGTTTTGTTTCGTGTTAATCTATCTCATTATAGATGTTTTACAACCTATGGCAGCCAAACATTATTCACCCAATATTAGATACAAACAAACATACATCAACGCTATGCTCATCGAGCCAAAACTAATTGTAGGCACTGGTCCAACATTCACAGAATTATTGAGTATAGACTATTCAATAAATGCCAACAGCCAGTCCAACCAGCTTAAATTGAAAAGCGTCTCTGCTCAGTCTCTTCTCATCTTTCAGGGCTTTTCTTCTGGGAAAAACAATTCCAGCACAAGCCCACACGATGTTTGGCTCCAAGGCCTTCCACTGAGCAACTGATCCATTTCTTTTTCCTGTTATTCAGGTTCAACTCTCTGTGAGCAATCCATCATGCATCAATTCAGCCAGGTGCCAAGTCACAAAATACAGGGCAGCCATTTTCATGTCAAGTGTTGACATGTCGCTCCTGACCTCTCCAAATCCACAGAGTTAAATCCAAATTGTGGACTTAACTCACTTGACATGCCGTGAGTAACCACAGCCTGGCTGAGGTTTTTCAGCAACACAGTCACACGAGTCACAGTCTTCTAGACGATACCCGACCCTGACCATCAACCCTGACGCCTCACCTCCCCCATGGCGCGCCCCTCCAGAGCCAGAGCCTGAAAGTCATGGTTCAGCTCGTCCATGGACCGCACCTGCAGATAGAGAGGCCAGTGAGACATACTCTCATATTCAACGAATGTATAAACAAAATCTCAACTTTAATTAATAAGTAATTACCATCATAAATTTTTTGCCTCACACTTTGGCATCAGCAAAACTTTTGTTAGGACCACTGATGCTTTTTAAAATTAGAACTGAAACTATGGCATTTGTTTCTCTTAACACTCACACTTTCAGTATTTTACAATCAGAGAATTGTATTATTTTAATATGGCTACAGCATGATTTGATGGTTACACAGGAATGAAATGAAGTTTTCTGTATGTAGAAATTCCGGTGAACTTTGTACGAGCAAACAATAGTACATGACATAAAACAATAACAGCATCAGTGCTGCAATAGCATGTTAGCACTTGTGTAACACTAACACAAAGGCACACATGCAAGCATATACACACACCTGGCTGTCATGGATGTTGTCTCCAGTGGGCCAGCGATGTTTGCCGGGCTGTTCACCGTGCTGCCGCTGGAAGAAATAGTCTACCATGGCATCATCCTGGGAACGTCCAGCACCCGCCACACCCTTAGAGACACACACACAGAGACTTGCATATTATCCTGGAATTACTGGCAACAGTAACAAGCAGTGTGTGACTGAGCAACAACTGGAGAGATGCAGGTAGCGCCAGCACTCCAACTTTTTACTCATGTTTTACAAGGTTGATTTAAAACAGAAAATGACATGTTTGAGCAAGTCTGCTTTTGAATACATGTGGAACATACAAACCAACATCAATTTCAGATCAATCGAAATGCAAATACCAACAACACAATGATTTCATGCCTTCAGCATTCAGACTGCTCCACAGTCTGTGCCGCTCAAAAAAGGTCCATTCTTTAGTCTCTTAGCAGAGAACCTGGGATAGATACTTGTTTAATATTTCTATTAAAATAGTCAATCTGCTGGGACATTAAATCTCAGACAGAAATAATCAGAAGTCTTTTGTCATGTCACTGAAAACAATTTCTCCAAGCACCTTTGTCAACCTCGTGACCAAATATTAAACAAATTCATCATCATCAAAACAGCACTTCAGGTCGAGGTATTTAGGGCCACATCCTGTCTTCACAAACTCAAATATGCTCAAACAGATGGGAGCATTTCTTTTCATTGGCAAAGCTTACGCTGACTTCCTCTCTTACTCATTTTGAGGGTAAACACAAAATTCCCCAAAAGAAACTGTCATCAAAGAACCAGTCAACATGTCCTGGAAAAGGCTGGGCTTGGTCACTTACTGTACACGCAAACAAGTTACCATGATGTCATTCAATCATACTAAATTGTTACTATCAGATGGACTGGGCAGTTTCCATGATTAGTCATTTGAAAAGCTAACCTTGTTATCAAAAAGTGATATTTTAGGAAACACTGCCACCTGACTAGCAGCAACTATGAAAGACTAACAGCTGTCCTACATAATATTAACATCACCAGTGGCCAGGAGAACAGAGACAGAGCCAGGACTAATAGGTGCTGCTCTAACATAACTAGAGCTGCAATTTTTATTCATTTATCTATCAGTTCTTTTTCTTCAAAGGTGATAACTTCAAACAGCTCAAGCATGTTTGACATCCTAAATGTAAAACTGACCAAACTCAGTTGAACAATGTCAACACAGATTCTCTCTGATTTCCTACTCCTGGTCTCATGTTGTTAGAACTTACTTGAAAACCATAATGCTGGCAAGCAGAGCCCTTAAATGATATGAGAGGCTCTTCCAGCTCTACCTTATGATTAGGATTTGCCATATGAGCCTGGATACCATAGCTGACAGACAACAACCTGCCAAAATTGTTGGCAGTCGTTTTCTATTGTTGTGATATCCAGAAAACGACACGTATATCGGTCAATAATTAGCAAAGCTAATAAAGCAGCATTCAATGTTTCACAGACCGTTACCAGCTGTAATAATGCTATCATTATTTGGGTGTTTTTTATTGTACTGATTTATTTTCTTTCATGATAGGAAGCACAGACTGAACAACCACATATTAACAGAGAGATGTTTCTTTAGTGAGAGATGTTTGTCCATGAATGAACGAAATGTGTAAAGGTGTGATGGCGGTGGGTTTTACCTGCTGGCTGGGGGGTGTGGCCTGAGGGGTCTGCCCAGTTGGAGGGGCATGTCCTCCGCTGCTCAGCACCACGGGCATGCTGGGAGATGTAGTTCTATGGTGGGGGCTGAATGAATCCTGCCAGAGCACTGCTTTCCTCTTCAACACACACACACTGCTCATTCCACCACAGCCTGTCCGGAGAGAAACACATCTGTCACATGCAAACAATGGCATACTGGGGTCATGCATTGAACAAACAAAATGTTTGATAAGCTCTGACCAGTTTAATACAACATTTACTCAGTCGGGATGCAGACCCTATGCTTAGTTGCCAGTTTATCAGGCTCACCTGTTTAAAGCTAATGCAGTCTGATACAACTCTGCTGCAATAAAACTTGAAGTTTAAAATGCATAGCTGATAACAAAATACTAGAAACACCTTTCAGCATGACATAGCACAATTCAACAGCACCACAAAGTTCAGTCTACAAAATGACCAAAGTTAAACTAACACCTCTCTATCACAGTTTCAACTAGATACAAGCATTATAACCTTTGTAGGGATTATTGCAGGGCTGTTTCACTGGCTGCATGAGTTTAGTTATACCTAATAAACCGGACACAGAATCTAGTTTTAAGCATGCAGATGTGCAAAGTCTTTGTAACTATATCTTGCAATAACACATGCACTGACAACTCTTAAGTCCTTGCACCCAGCATGCTGGCTTATACCGTATTAGTTAATGTTCACTGCAATTAAATCATGTCAAAGGCAAACTATGATCCATGTCCTACAGCTGCACTTCATAAAAGACTGTGGTTACTGTGGCAGACAAAATACAGAGTAAAACAAATGGGATCGTTTAATCATTTTCCTATTCCGAATGGTTTACGATCAATGTTCAGAGTCTGTGTTGGTGTTCTATAAATCCATCAATACATCAGTCCTACATGAATGAAAGCGTAAGCAATATGTAGTCCAATGAAAACTGAACCAATAACGCTGTCATGTCAGAATAGAAATGGGCGTCCCACATTTGACAACTTCAGGCCACACCACAGATGCAAAAAATATCTCAAATCTTGTAGCTTGAACTGGTTTTAATGTCAAACTCCCCTCAGTTCAAGGTTCAGTCGGCACACCTAGCTAAACCTAATTCAGGCGATAATTAGTGCGCTGCCAAACAAAACACCTTCATGAATGTGTATGTGTTTCTAATACTAATGTCCATCACATTTATATAACAGAGTAGACTAAATGATGCAGTTCAATTTAACAGCACTACAAAGTCCAACCTCAAAAATAACCACAGAAGTTGAATCAACACCTCTGTGGAGCAGTTTCACTCTAACGCTCATAAAGGTCGGACCTGCTGCAGTACACTGCATTAGTTTTAGGTCGGTATACCTAATAGAGAATGTTGCCTCTCCAGTTGTGTCTAAAGCGTCCACAGAGGAGTACAGATATTTTCACCTTTAGAGAGATGCTACAGCTCAGTACAATGTGAAAATAGCCTACTTAGTAAAATTAACAGGTGTGATGTCTAATTTAAATGCACAATTACATCATTCTGCCTCACAGCACTACTGAAATAGAATTTAATGTAAATATTAAACTAATTGGTTTAATCCTCCTCAGAGTTTTTAAAGCTGCAACCATGTATGGGACAACACTAATATTAATCATACAGCAGGTCTAACATTCTTGTGAAATGGCAACCTGCCATTAAAGCTTCTTAATTGCTGATAACCAGAACAAGAGAGCTGGGATCAACGGTTACAGACAGAAACTAGAGAACCAGGCAGGTGCTTTAGCCGCCGAGCCGTCTATCTGCGCTCACCATGGTTTACTGTAAACTTTATTGTCCTGCTATATGTGGCTGGAACCAAACACAACAGTTGCCCACACAGGAATCTCCTATATAACTTCTATGTTAAGCATCCCCAAATATGTATCCCAGTTATCTGCATATTGGTCACAATTTTAGTGTTCTGTCTCAGGTTTAAGGTGTTCTATGCACAGAAATTTGGTTGTTATGAAAACCTGCACATTACTGCTGCCAGTCATAGTAGAAGTTCACACTGATACAGCTGAAATGTCACACCATCACAAGAGGACATACCAGTTTATTAGGTACAACCAGCCAAATTGAATGTAATGTTTTAGCTTGTTGTACCTGTAATAAACCCTCTCTCCATGGAGGTTATAATGTTGAATTATATTGAAATGGTTTCAGAGAGGTGCTGATTTGACTTTAAAGTCATTTTGGAGGCTGCAGTTTGTGGTGATACTGAGAGGTTTTAGGTCCGACCCATTGATATCAGTAAGCGCAGACTAAATATTAGAAACACCTCTGAATGCAACACAGTTCAAGAGCACTCCAAACCAAATCCTCTACATTGCCCCATGGAGTTGAATAAACGCCCACCACAAACAAGATTAACTCTTACTGTGTAATAGACTGCATTACTTTAAGCTGGGTGTACCTAATAAACTGGCAATTATGTGCATTGCGTAAAAGGGAATACTTTAAATTATATTAGTAAGCTTGAATGAGAGAGGTTACTGATTTAATTTGACAAGAGATAAACTGGTGGCTCTTATTCTGAAAACGTCACAGGGGTCCTGTCATACAGCCTTGGTTTAACGGTGGTGGGCATATCCTCCTTGTGTGAGCGATGATGAAACCAGGAAATATGTTTTGTTACACGGACCAATCTGATTGGTGGTCGTAGGCACAACAACCTCAGTGGTTTCAAGCTGGCACAGGGATATAATTTACATTTAACAACCTCTCCTCATCAAACAAGCTCTAATCTCTGTTAAAATTACCAGTTTCACATTAGTGTCCCTACAGGCCATGAGGAAATTACAAGCACTTCTATTTTACACTGAGCCATATACAGTAATTAACTCCACCAGAGTCTGTCTGACAATACGAATCCTCAAAACACATGCGAGCTTTCTCTCAAGTCTGCTGGAACCACTGGGCAACACACCACCTCCAGAAAGACTACAAACCCAGGAGCTGACCGGCTGAACAGTCCCAGAAGATGAAAACAAAGCAGGCTGCCAAGTGATGCCTCACATACACACTCATGTTTTTGTTTTCATGCTCATCTCTTCATTCAACGAGGAAGCTCTTCATTCTGCTAACGTGCTGCTAGAAAACCAGGTAGACAAACACCCGGAAATCAACACTAGTGTGGCCCGAAGCGAAGCTAACACCGAAGCTCTGATGCTACAAATTCAACTTGTAGCACACGGAAACAGGAACTGCTCCACGATCCAACACCGGGGATCATTATTCAATACCGGGGGATCAATCCACCGCATACCGGGCACAGACAGGGGTGTGACGGTACCTGCAGCTAGCATGAGACAACTGTGTCCACACACCGCCGACATGTCTCTCCTAACAGACGTGACACATCAAAACATGGAGAGGCTTCGTCTAACGCTCACCGAGGGGGTGGGGGTTCGTTTTCGTGCATCCGCGTCCGCTCGCGCCAACCTCGGCTCCCCTGCCCGTGTCCACCAACAATAACACGGCCTCCCGACACTGGCTAAGCCCGGGCGAACCGGCGGACAAACACGGGCTCCACACTGGGTTTTTAAAAGCGGCAGCGGCACCGGAACATCTTTAACGTGTTATTAACGCACACACCGGGGCTCCGGAGCTGTCTGCCGACCTTGCAGCCACCACAGCTCCCCGTGACGCGGATGCTAACAAAGGCCCGCGAGCTGTCTGGAGCGGAAGACCGACACAACGGGAGGAAGGAGGCGAGCAGCAGAAAGGGAGGCAGCCGCTCCAGCCGCAACAAATCCTCCTCTTTTAACCCCGCTCACGGCCGCCAAGGCGACAATACCCGCACCGATGCGTGATTAAACCTCGCTCCGAGCTGCCGCGACCGGAGACGAGGTGATACTCACCGGCGGAGAGGGTGGATGGTCGCGGATTTCGGCCCCAGTTTCTCTCTGACACCCCGGGCTTTCACTCCGACAACATGGCGGCGCGACGGAGGAGCAGGCAGGAGCGCTGCATGACGGGAAGGGATGAGAGGCAGCGTGCGGTTCATTGCGCCAACCGGGGAGGGAGGGAGGAGGGAGGGAGGGTCGCACCGGCCCGGTCCCTTTGTTATGAGTCTGTGTTGTGCATTTATAATGGTTTTTATTTTCACTCCATTCATGTTAATTCGTGTTATTCATGTTAGTTGTTAAAAATAACTTTTGAAATAAACAACCGTGTGTGTTGTTGGAATAAGAACTGACACTAAAATAAACAGAAAATTACAAATCCTGAAGGCCTTATTAAGCTGCAACAATAATATTATATTTATATTTTACCATATGACACCAGTGGGTAAAAATATGACGTAACGATCTTCTGTTATTCGTCTATATCAGGTGATCCGGTCTTTCTGGTCTGTATGTTTCGGGTCTTGGTACCGGGCTGCTCTGGTTCACCCCCGGTCTATAAGAGGACCGTGTGGCCCAGCCCCCCCCCCAAGCCCCCCTCCGGTGTGGCTTTCTGGACACGTGCCAGCGGAGACCCCGGAGCTGCAGACCGGATCTAAAAGTGTCCCGATCCGGTGTGTGGATGACGTCATGCAGATAGGTTGGCCTCAGTCTCACCCTTTAATAAAATCTATGATAATCATATGGAAATTTTTTAAGGATTGGCAGCCAAACAGGTTTATGTGGTCGAGTCATACTGGGTTCAATAACCTGAAGTGGATATCTATAAAGCATGGAAGTCATATATAAATTTTATGCTTACATAAAAAAAATTATATCTCTTTTTACAATATAATGTAAAATAATAGGCCACAACAAATCTGCACTATCCAACTTCAACATGCACTGTTTTGTCTTGTTTATGTGTTTTTTTTCTGTCTTGCTATGTTTTCATATTATTTATTGTATTGTGTTGTTTCCATTGTGATTTTTTTTGCAGAAAAAAAAATGCTGAAAACTAATTATGACCTATTATTACTTTATATAAACTTAGTATTGCTGAGTCAAACTCTGAGTAACATTTTAATACAGTATTAAAATTAACTTAAAGATGAAGTGACTTCACTCTTTATAATAAAGTCACTTTATTAATATCATAGTGCCATTTTTGTAATGTTGAACCGTCTTCCTATAAAATGCAACACATTATTTTGGTATTGGAAATCCTCATTTTACAATATCAGCTCACTGTCATGCATTATTTATATAATCGTCTTAACTAATCTGGAAAAAAATGTAATTCTGTGCCCCATAATCCAGATATTAATAGAATGTAATCAAAGCTAGGAAGAAAAGCATTCATTTTATTAAACCTTTAGTCGCTCTCTGTGTGTATGCTGTGTGTGTATGTGTTTACAGATGACAACAGAAGTCATGTTTAATGTAGAAAGTGTATTTTTATTATTTCAAACTTCACCTTACACCCAATAAGGTCTTCACCTCATACCTGCCTCCCTCCTTCCCTCTTCCTGTCTCCAGTGACTTCTACAAAAACTACTCACAGCATGTCACTGTGTATGTTTATGACATATGAGCATGAGCTGCAGAGAAAGTTAGTGAGAAATGTGACAGGGAGAATTAGCTGCCGAGAGGTTAGAAGAGGGCAGCCTGAGGACATCCAAAAAGAGAGAAGAAGAGAAACAGGTATGAAGAAAAACTTTGATGTGGACCCCTCTCCCCCAGCCCTACCCACCCCCTAATGCAACCCCCCTTTTTCTAAATGGAACCAACAAAACAATCATTGGCTGGTTATTTACATGCACAGTATCCCCACTGCTCCCCCCCATAGACACACTAATGCCTGATCCCAAAGCCATCTGCAACCCCAATCAACTGTATTACATGAACACTAGGCTGAGTTTACTTTCCTGAAAACCAAATATCCCAGCAATGGACTTTTGACTTGGCTTTTGCAGTAACACAGATTTAAAGGATAAGTCTGGGGATATTTTATATTTTCCTTATCGTCAACAAAACCCATGAAAAGACTAAAACCAACACTGTATTAATCCTACTAACAAGCTTCATGTAGTGAATTCCTCTGTGAAATCCATTTCAAAAAACACATCAATGAGCAAGACTGTTGCACTGAGTGACATATCCCTTCAATGTGATGAAGCTGGGTACTGTAGTTTATTTTGAGACGATGCCACATATTATGTTCTGCTGCTGTAAATACAAGTGCAACACATGCACTGCTGAAAATAGTCCCAAACAAATGTGCTATTCATTGTTTGGGTGACATTTGCTCAAATATACAATGCCCTGCTATTTTAGGAAATTATTTACCCTCTTGTAAAATTATAGTAGTTTTCTGTATTGAGTTAATGAATGCATTGCTTGTTTTGGTCAATAATGAGATATACAAAATATTGCCAGCCTGATCCTTTAAGCAGTTTATCCTTTCCACTCCACCTGCTCTGTTTTACTAGCTCAGCAGGCCAGGGCTGTAATGTAAAAAGCATAGATGTCAACAGTGGTTTTAACAGCATGGGAGGAAGGAGAAGATGGCTTTGGGAATGGGAATCATAAGACTGCTCTAGTTTGACATCACCACATTCTAAAACGACAACAGGTACGAGCCGTGCCTCTTTTTATTATGTGACCCCACCCACATCCCCACCCCCACACACACACACATACACACACGCGCACCCCCTCCCCCCCAAAAAAAATCACAGGGACACCGAGTGGTAAGAGTCCAGGGTGCAATCATGAAGCACCAGCTAGTCCTGCGGAGTTACACAATCACACACACACACACATCACACACACTTGTGGGAGTGTTGAGAGCTGGCAGTTTAGTGAAGTGTGTCTTCGGTGATTTGACAGAGGTGTCCCCAGCTCTTGTTCTCTGTATCTCTCCTCCCCTGCCTCCTCCTTCATCTTATCACACCACCTGGCATGCTGGTTCTTCCCTGAGCTCTGTACATTCTATTCAGGGCTGTATTTTTCCTTCTCAGACACAAGCACACATGCACACACACACAGACGTCGCTCCCTCTGGGTGGGGTAAGTCCATTGCTTGGGTAAACTGTGACACACAGAGTGAGTGTAATCAAGGCAACCGCCGCTTTCCATCCACAGTGACACTGTCAGGGTTTGGCCTGAAGGGGGCGCAACCAACAGTTAACCAGCCCTGGATAGAGAGGGGATGAGATCAGGGGAATTCACACTGTCAGATATCAATGTTAAAGTAAGGTGCACTTTGATCTAACTGCACAAAAGGGGCACTCCACTGATTTTACACGTGAAAAGTTTTCCTCATTATGAGGACCTGAGATAACAGTTTCACTGACTTCTTTGGCTCTGGAGGGAACTTTGAAGAGGGTGAATTTAAGTTTCATTTTAAGTTTGAAAAAATATCCCCGATGATGTCATTTGGTATTTGAGATAATCCTAATGACATCATCAGGGTTATTCTGGGCCTAATGCATAACAAAGTTGAGTTGCATCATGGGAAATGCAGGATGCAATGTTCCTAGAACCTGACCCACACTAGGGAATAAGAGTCTGGATATTTCAGCCTCTACGAGACTGAACTTTATCTTTGAGGCTCCAAACTTTTTAGAAGTTCAACACTAAATCGCTGGAGTACCCCTTGAAAGACACATGCGCAATAGTAAGATCAAAACGAAGGAGAAATAGGAGCATATTATTTATAACTCACGTGTAAAGAGGCTGCAGTTGCAAATGAGAGGACTTCTGAGGAGGCTGGTATCCATACGAATCAAAGCCACCAATGAAATCAACTTCAGGAAAAAGAGAGACAGAGAAGGGATGACATCATTCCACTTTCCCTTAATTCTGTTTTGTTTTGTTTTTTTACAAAGTGTTGCGTTTCAAGATCACATTTTATTTTGACATGGAAATCTATTAAGGCATCAGATGGTACCGTAGTGCTTTCAGTGTACCTTTATAACACCCACTGTGACATCAGAATCTGCAGAGATGCATCATCTTTCTCACTGTTTCTATGTCACTGATACATTGTTCTAATCTTTCTCAATCGATTCAGAGGAACAAACTTATGTGGTGCCAGCTGAAAAAGAAAACAGTCCCTGATTGTCTACAGTGGAGATATAGAACACAAGGTAGGGATCTGTTTTCTCCAGAGACAAGACCTAACATTTTAATAAAATTTGGTAAATTGGTATCAGGTGTATATATTGGCCAATATGTGCAGAACAAAAATACTTTGGACATGGTTGAGTTTAGTGATTCTGATACATAGTTTGTCCACTAGAGAGCAATGACTGGTTTATTACTGTCCCGCTCAATACATGTGTTGATCACAATTCTTTATAAAAACAAGTTTAAAAGATGCTTTTGTGAAAACGCTATGGCAAGAATGATAATATCTGCTCTTACATTGTGACTGGATTTTTCAAACTATCAAATGTAATATAATAATATTGATATTGATAAAATACAGTATCAGCCAGGATGTATTATTAATACATCATATATATTGTCACTGTTATTCCATCATCACCACTATGTTATGACATGCATATAATTATAACATAGCATGCTGTTAAACATCACAGACACAGCACGAAGCATCCTTTTACAGGAAGTCAGTCTTATGATGTCATTTTGTAACTACGGGACTTCATTTCCTCCGCTGAGCGAAAGTGAAACACTCACAAGAGGCACATAAGAAGAACCATTCAGACACACAGATGGCGCACCCAAGCCGACAGACAAGCAGTAGCCTGCAGACAGACGGACACTCTGACGGTGAGAATACTCCAGCAGACATTTTTAATGCTCCCCACAGATGGAGTGCTGAGATCACCCAGAGGGAATCCTCTGCTGTGTTATTGCTCAGCATGACTCAGGCAGGAGAAAACAATGAGCGCTCACATCCACAGCCATGGATCGCAAACACAAAAGCCCTCTCGACGGTAGGACACAAGTAAATCTAATCGGCTGAACGAGGCACTAGAGAAGGATCAACAAGCTTTTAGGTAAGAGACAAAAGCACTCACAGCTGTCCTCGTCATCCTGGAAGACTTTGCTCACATAGCAGGCGTACACAAAGCCAAAGAGCTGTTAGAGAAGAGATAGTCAGAAGTTAGGTGACTGTTGTTGTATGGGCTGAGTCACTGCTGACGTACAAGTGTGTGTCCTGTGTTTCATAGAACATGTTTTAGCAGAAGGTCAAGGGTCAGCAAACTAAAAGGCAAAATGTTTTGTAACACAATGTATGATTGTTAATAAGTGTGTGTGTTTGTGTTATATACGTACAGCCAATAGGATCTGAATGGCTGAACTCAACACCTCTATGTACTGGTAATCGAGGAGGCATCCGGAGACGGTGATGACATGGTGGTCATCCGGGGCCATGCGAGAGTCTAGCACTGGCGTTACGAGGCAACCGGGACCATGCTCCATCCACCACGAGCGATGAAGGGATGTGTTGAATGTCATGAGAAAGTCCCTGTCCTGAACACACACACATACAAACAAACACATAAAAGTGGGGCTACAACTCATGGTTATTCTCATTGTGGACAAATGTCCACCGCAATTTCCCAAAGCTCAACCCGACGTCAGTTTACAATGATAGAAAACAGAGAAACAATCGTATGAAACAGAGAAAAATGGCAACTCCTCAGGTTTGAGCGGCTGGAGCATGATGTATGAGTTAAACCAGGGGGTCATGACCTCACAAAGGGGATGCATGCTAAGTCTCAGGCCAAATCCACATGACTACATTTTCATTTTAAAATGTATAACTGAGAAATGTAACGTAAAACTGCATAATTGCTATTATTTATGCCTAGTGTCCACATTACTCCAGTGTTTTACAAGAGACTTTTGGAAAAGCTTCTGACCTCTTTTATCTAAAAATTCGAGAACAGCATTGTAGTCTGGATGGTTGGGAATGGAGCCTTAAAAATGATGACACAGATACCCACACAAGGGGTTACCTGATTTGTCACACCCTTATCACATGACCCTTTTCCAGGAGAAATCAAACAACCAGTCAGTAGGTCTGTATATATGAGCTTTGATTTCAATTGGTTAATTCAACATGAATAACTAATTAGCCTACCTACTGCCTACATGCTCAGGAAGCACCGGGTGCAGCCAGTGCTTTTAGACGTGTTAGTCTGGACAGAGATTATTTTTGATACATTGTCTAAATGCTCAATTTCATTTTAAAAAGCCATTTTAAAATAAAAACTTTGACTAATTAGCACGGCTGTAGCCTCAGGAGTTCAAATGCGAGATGGTTAAATGGATAATGGAAAGCAGAAAAAACTAAATTTCTACTACACAAAATTAGGGCTCATTCTTCAAAGCTTTGCCTTTTAAATTCTTTTAAATCTTAAGGCATAAAAAACATTCAAATGAAACAACTGAAGAAGGAATAATCACTCTTAGGATAAACTGGTAACAACATGTAACTATATGCAGACTGTAACAAGAAGTTACAAACTAATCGGACAACCACTGAGTTAAACAACGAAACTCAACAAAGCAGTTAATGTAACAAAAGAAAGAAGAGAGTGGTTTGAAATAGAGCCAACATCAAAGTTGTTACTGGCATCACACACAAGTATAAACACACAGAACATACCTGTGACAGGTTTCCAACCTCCAGGTAGAAGCAGATAATGAATGAGTTCCAACCCACCCAGAGGACCAGCCATACTGCATACTGCCAGACAGACACAGAGATCAGTTTCACACCTTTTCATTTTAAAGTACAGAGCTGGTGAGGGAGATACTCACAAAGATGAGGTATCTGAAACGAAACTGCACGGTGCCGAACATGCCCAGGATGACGGCCATAATGTGCAGGAAGTTGGCCAGGATGGGAGCCCATTGGTAGCCCAGAAAATCAAACACCTGCCTCTGGAGGGCTGCCACCTAGGGGATAGGGGGAGGGGGTCATATATTTATACAAACGCACACAGTGGGGGAGAAGAAACATACATGCAAACACACACATCTGAGGTCATAAATACAACACACACACACACACACACAAGTAATCAAGGTTTCACACACGCACGCACACACACACACACACACACACACACACACACAGACAGTGACAGGGACACACATACACAGATCTGCCGCAGTTGTTTCCATGGTAACTGCCTGGAGCACCAGCCAGTCCAGTGACTGTAAAAGAGGAGCAGCCCCCCAAAAGCTCCCCCAAACTAATGAGAATCTATGGGCCGGATCCCCCTGCCACACAACAACTCATCAGGCCTGCAAACAATAGGCGGGACAACAAGCCCTCACACTGCTGCTGCTCTCCGTGTCTGCATCACGCTCATGACAGGACTCTGTCTCATATTACACACTTATTACATTTTAGAGGAATAGTCTTGAGCTATTTGTGGACACATGGACCAGCTAAGTTTAACTCCAGAATGGAGACCAGATGGTGAACAAGGCCTCCTCCGCCCTCCTTGTGCTTAACATTCACATGGTTTTGCCAGACTGGGTCTATCACCCCTCTCTCTCTCTACAGACCACCCTGACACCCCCCTGCCCCGCTGCTTCAAAGACACACACACACACACCCTGGCCTGTAATGTGGCATTGCACTCCAGCAGCTGCAGCTCAAAGCTTTTCACTGTGACTGCTCAGAGACAAAAATGTCTGATTACAATGTGCATGTCTGTGGCAGGCTGCTCTAATTATATCTTCATGGTGAGTGAGGACAGAGGCAACACACACACACACACATACTCACCAGCTGCAGTGAACATATCACCAGCAGCGTGCATCTTCCGTCGCACTTCCCCATCTTGGAGGGCTCAGGACGCGGCTTGGAGCCGCGGAGGCTCCGGGGGAATGACGGGTCCCCGGTCAGATCCAGACTGCCTGTCCGCCTCAGCTCACACCATTCCCGGCTGGATAGACCTGCCCAAGGCCGCCGTCGCCTCCTCCCGTGCTGGTCTGGCGCTTCTACTCACAGTGTCTGACCCATGTTTGACTGTTGTTTTTAGCGGTAAATACCAATCACGGGTGGTTTTCAGGAGGGAGAGGAGGAGGTGGTGGTGGTGGTGGAGGAGGCGGGGGGAGCGTCCACTTCACGCCGGCCTGCTGCGGTCCGACCACCGCCGACAACCGAATCACCTCGGCCACACCTTCCGGAGCAGGGACACACAAAGGCACAAAGAGAGACGGAAAGCTGTCATAATCTGCCCCAGGATACAGACAGAAATGAGCATCATATGATACTGGATCACACGGGGGCGGCGGGGAGGAGGGGACCGACCCCGCAGCGGAGCTACACGCAGCCCGCCTCGGACACAAAGCAGCCCGCTGTGACTCACGGTTTTCCAGGAACGGAAGAGTGCTCGTCCCCCCCTCCTCCAAGAACAAACCCTGCCGGTCCTTCTCCTCTAACTGTGCGGGGAAAGAAGGCAAGTTAGCGGGGCATATCTGCTCACCAGTACCGGGGTCCGGGCTCCGTCTTCGCTCCGTCTCGCAGCGTCTTTTGTCAACAATCGGAGCCGGGGCGGGCGCAGGAGGAGCCGCGGGGGGAGAGAGAGGGAGAGACGGGG
>JBBMOC010000005.1:7104225-7122987 GCA_037975185.1 Centropyge bicolor
GAGAGAGGGAGAGACGGGGAGGGGGGTGGGCGGTGGGGGCTCCGAGTCACCGCGACCCCCTCGTGGAGGAGCTGGATCCTGCAGAGGCGTTCAAAAGGAGCACAAAAGAAACGAGGGAGGGGGGGGGATCGAGGAGGAGGAGGTGGTTCAGACAGCCGGGAATAGATGCACACAGGCCGGGGAGTTAGCTCCGACCCTCCGCCCCGCTGCTCGTCTCCTCCGCCTGCGGTTACCCAGGCCAGAAATCAGCACAATTAATAGCCTTGTTTTAATCTGTTAGTTTAATCTCACAGAGCAGCAAAGTGAGAGTCCCATAAATTCAGTCAGATATCACAAGATGCATAATTTTTGTGATTGTGAATTTCCCCACTGTGGGACGAATAAAGACTTATCTTATCTTATAAGCAGACCGGCTGGTTGTATGAGTATCAAGTGAAAACAAAAGCATTACATGTATCAACCAACCAGTCAACCAATCAATCAATCAATCAATCAATCTTGCATTTCCTTCACATATGTTTCTCAAGCAAAAGTGATTAAATAAGCATGTTCATCCTTATTGCATCATTTCTTATAAGGAATCAATAAAGTATAATCATTGCTACTGTTTGATTCTTTTAAATTCATCTTCACTATTTTAACTGATATTTCCCCCTTTATTATGCTCTTAAATGCATTTCTCCATCTTATATAAATCCTTCTGTTTGAAAGGAACTAAGTTTTCCTTGTCTCCCCACACAGCACAACCCAGAAATATTTCACTATAACAGACAAAGTGACCCCAAATTAAAGTCCTACTTAGCAAAGTAAACCTATGCTCATTGAGTAATTAGACTAGTGAGCAAAAAAAAGTTGAATAGCTCCAGTCACATGTCTGTAATTCTATATAGTGCTAATTAAACTGACCTGATTAGGCTAATCCAGAAGTTGAACTCCTGCACTTAAAGAGGTAAGATGAAGAAAAAGATACGATAAAACAAAAAAGTATAGAAGCCCTTTTTATAACTAGTTTTAAAAGTAATAGTACTAACGCTTAACAATGGTGCCATCTCTTTGAATGTTAAATTATAATTCACCATTTTGTCCAACAAAGCAAAATTCTAATTGGAGCAAGGTAAATAAAAACAATAAAAAAATATAATTAAACAATAGCCAAAATTTGATGATGTAAAATACACTTTCTATTGAGAATTGTGAAAAGTTTATTTAAATGTTACACTTAAATCTACAACATTTAAGAAAAGAAATAAGATAAAGTGAAGGATAATGTTAAGGACCAGGTTTACAGTTTATGGTATATTTTAACTTAGTGCATTAATTATACAGAATAAATAAAACCCTTTTCCCATCTAGTTGTCGCTAGAAGTCTGTATCTCAAACCAGAGAAATCATCCAAGAAAGGATGGTCCAGATGGGTTTTGCTTTCCTTGTGATTTGTTGTCTAAAAATGTCAAAAAGAAAGGCTTGTTTTACCACCATGACAGCTTCGCTCTGTCAATTCCTGCTTTGCACATTTAAATTCCTAGAACTACAAATAACTGAGGGTCAGTGCAGATCTAGACTTCCTGTTAACATTTAACTTCCACAGACGCACTTGTTCCTTACATGCTGCCTCAGTGTTGATATCAAAGCTGTGATCTATGTGTTAACATGTAAGAAGGACTTCACAACTTTCAACAATGAGTTTTTCTTCCTGTACATCTTGTTTAAAAACCCTCACTCTCAAAGTAAATAGTTAATATAACTGTCAAATAACTGTAATGGAGACAGAGATACAATGTTGTTTTTGAGTGGATGGATGAAATAAAATAAGATATTTTATCCATACATAGACAGATCAGACTGTGAGGAAAGTGTCATAAGGACAAAAGAATGTAACAAACTCTTTTTTTTAAAGAATACAGAAGTTTATTAAAAAGAAACAAATGAGAATAAAAAAACAAGTCATTGTGGAGGTTGTTGTGACTGAGTGTAATAAACTTCAAACAAACGTCCTGAGGTTGTTCTGTGACCAGCTCAAGCGCATGAAATTACAGAGACTCCTAACCCACTGTCGAACACCACCCATCCACTTCTAAAGCAGGACCCTCGCTTGAATGACACACACGCACACTCATCCAACTTTACACACTCACGCACGTACACACACACTCTACTGGATTTCTCCCATGTAGAGCCGTTTATCACTGGAGCCAGACAGCACTGTGTGGAGGGACAAAGAGGAAAACATGGTTAAACTCTTATTGTTGTTATATTGTATGTGACATATATTAACCTATACTTTCAATATGTATCACAACAGATAAAAGCAGTTGTTTGACCCACCTATAGGCTCCTCTGGGTGGAAGGCCACTTCGTTGACAGAGCCAGCGTGGCCCGGCAGCTTGTACAGGATCCTACGTGATGTGGTGTCCCAGATATACACAAATCTAGAAACACAGACAAAGTAAACAGCTACAATGACTCCCTGTGAGAAACACTGCAAACCTGAGACATGTGAGACTGGAGGATCTTTGTTACGATACATTTTGTGCACCATATTTATTACAAGTTATGCTGTTGTTGGTGGATTAAGATAGAAAATCAATTGAAAGAGGTAAATTGCACAGAGATTACAGTTTGCAACTTAAGCTGCAAAGACTTATTTATAACTTAGAAAGATGGACCTCTGTAATATTGTATTTATCATATGAAAGCATTCAAGTATTACAAGTCAAAATGCATGCAAGTCAGCAAATTAGGTTATAATGTATGAGAGTCTGTAAATGTAGGGATACGTTATATTTTCATTATGTTGGTATGTGGATGTAGGTATCGATTTATGATTTGTTTTTAACTGTAGCATTGCATATATTCTTTTTATGTATGCTTTTTCCCCCCATCTGTGTGTGTGTGTGTGTGTTTTATTGCCTCTCACCTGTCAGCGGAGCCTGCAGCTATTTTACTGCCGTCAGTCGACCAGGAGCACCTCAGCAAATTCTGAAAGACAGGAGCAGATGTTAGAAAGTGCATTAGCAACATGACACAGCCATTCTACATGAGAGCTACTGTTACAGTAATAAGATGAAAGATGAACTTCTTTATTAGAAAGGACAGCAGAGAGTGATGGGAGAGACACGGGAGAATGAAAGGAGATGTCATGCAACCGCGCTCAGCAGCAGCAGCAGGCATAAACACTGTCAGCAGGACTGCAGCTGTTAAGTCACTTATGCACGAAGTTATCGACTGTATCAGTTCACAGGAGGAAAGTATCAAGTGTTGTTTACTGCGGGTCAGAAAGTGGAATGCTTTGATGCCTTTTTAATGAAAAGAGAATCTGTGACTCAAAGTCAGAGATTCTGCTAGGTGCAAAACATAATTAATGCCTTCCATTATCTTCCTAAACATATACAATCCCTCACCCTGGGTGGGTTCAAAAGTGGAAAGCTGTGTTAATGCTGCAAGTTCAAGCAGACTATACATGCCCTAGACAACAGAAAAGACCAGAGTTATTTTAGGTTACCTTTTCAAAGTTGTGGACATTGCCCTGGAAAATCTTCACACATCTCTCCTTGGGTGCAAATGGTCGAACATCCCAAATACGCACTACAGAGGGACACAGACCAAAACCATAGAACATTCAGTGTTATGACCCGAGAAAAGGTATTTCATAATTTCATATACTGTACATATACACATAAACACCCTACCTGTGTTGTCCATGGAGTTTGAGAGAAGGTAGGATCCCTCAGAGCTCAGGCTGAGTCCAGTTACTGAATCACCATGGCCATGCATATTGTAGATCAGCTTGTTCTGCCTCAGGTCCCACACCTGCACAACAAAAAAGATATCGTATGTAAAGGTTTACACACAGGGTTCACATAACTGGTATGCAGGTACGCATGTGTGACAAAAGTCAGAAATGCATATGGTCAATGGTCATAAATACATTTCTCATTTACACAAGTTTGCCAACACATTTGATCCAGTGAAGTGACCTACTGTGAGTGGTGTCCAAACAGCAACCAACATTAAGCAACAAATATCAAACTGAATCGAAGCAGAGTTTCTGAAGTAAAGACTCTGAGCAAGTTCAATAAAGAACAATGGCAAGTTCTGTAATGTTCATCTCCCAGCATTTCTTAATTCTAAACACGCACGTCCAATGTCTTCCTGCAGTGAGGATTTTGCTTTATTTGAGCACCTTGTCGGAGGTCGGTCTCTCAGCCCTGATGCACATTAACCTGTCAAAGATGGAGACAGATGACTGGAGGCTCAAGCAGGGACTAGGGGGGTGGGCATCTTTATCATCCACCAGGAAGATGCTGGATGCTTAAGTGGGACACCGAGGAAAATTGCACTACCTGACTAAAAATGTGTACCCATGTTTCTACAAAAGGACATATGGTCTCTAAGCCTGTATGTGAGGAGCAAAGAGGCGGCTTGAGCTGTAGCAACATCCACATGCCAAGAGCCAGCTGTCATGATTGCAGTCGGAGTCCAGGGGAAAAAAGAAAAACAAAAAACGAATGTTCTTACAGCACATGAACACACACACTACAACACCACAAAATCCCAAAGGAGCCTGCAGCAGGGTTTGTGGAAGAAGTAGGTAGCAGAATGAGGACAAAACACCAGTGTGATTCTTGAACATCATTATAAAAGATGCAAGAGTGAGGAGGATGGAGCAGCACAATTTTATGGGATTAGCATAACCTGAGGGAGGCAGTTTCACAACGCACTGACAATGAGCTAAATACAGTTTAAGCACCTTGTTTTGCTCGTACCCCCATGAAAAATGCAATGTGTTTATTAGTCTGTGAACTCATTGTGTTCACCAGACATGTGACTGATGCTTTGTTCCTGTTGCTATCACAGTGTTTAATATCTGTAGCAGTTCTTGTAATCTGTAACAAACGCTACCAACTATGTTTGTAATAATCTAATTTGTTTTTAATCTAATTGTCATGGTTACTTTTGTAAAAATTACTTCTATGGTAATAACCATGTTAATTTGTTTGGGGTATATTTTTTATTCAGCCAGGGTAGGTAATTAGGGAAAAAGTAGCAGTGGAGAGGGAGAAGACACACACACAACAGCCTGAGACTATTTTTCTGGTATTGTATCTTTCATGGTTTGTTTATTTAATCTGTTTTTCAACTGCTTCTGTGTACTTGTTTAATCCATTTCCTTTGGAAAATGTAATTAATTGCAGTGTCCAGTTAGCAGTATGTTCTCTAATTCGGTAAACAGAGTTCTGATATATTCAGATTCTTCCATGACGTCTTCACAACAGACAGCAGGCTTTCATGACCATCAGATCTGATCATGACATTTTTTAATCATTTTGAATGAAAAGGAAGTTCCTGGACATTATCGTGTTCTGTGTAATGTCGAGGTTTACTGTGTATGCTGGAGCCCGGTACCTTGATGTCATTGTCGATGCCTCCGGACAGGATCTGATCACTGGTGTCACTGAATGTCACAGCCAGCACCTGGTAGGTGTTCTGGAAAGTGTGGATGGCCCCTTTCTTACGGATGTCCCACAGCTACCACAGTGACAAACACACAGAGAAAGAATAACAAGAGCCTGGTCAGATCAACAGCTGAATGAGTTGTTGAGATACAATAAACAAGATAACAGTAATTTTCCAAAACATACATCTATTATTGAGACCAGTGATTACTGAATCCAGTGATCTGGGATAAACATTTCACTTAGATAACATCGACTATCTACACAGGTGAATTACTATATTCAATCTAACTGGCAACTGGAAATCTCACCTTGACAGTCCCATCATCGCTGCCAGTGCAGACGAGCTGGGGCCCTCGACGGGCCGGGTAGCAGGTGTTAACAAAGGAGGTGTGGCCCTTCAGACGCTTGATCCTCTCACCTGTTTCACTGTCCCACACGCCTACAGTCTTGTCTGTGCTCGCCGAAAACAGCATGCTGAAACAAACAGCAAAGCAAACATTGCTGGGCAACCTTTTTCGAGACACAGTCAGCAACTGGCTGGATAAAGTAAACAAATGGGAAATGTGTGTTACATTCCATTGATTGCAGAAACGAGAATGAACAGTCATGTTTGCTTGGTACTTTGGTTCAGACCAATCAAAAAGACAATATTTGTAGCTAAAGTAACAACGATTTATTCTGACACTTGTTCCAAGGATTATGTGTTACTAATGATTTAATTGTTACATGAATACTGAAGAACGATTACATCATAATCAATGTAATACAGTGTGCTAATGAAGTCCATTTCGTTGTTTGTCCATAACAACATACCTTGGACATTTTACTTTAACAACAATGGTTCATACCTGCCATCTGTGTTGTAGTGCAGCTCCATCACAGCTCCACTGTGGCCCTTCAGAGTGGCATAATTTTCACAATCTC
Source organism: Centropyge bicolor (assembly GCA_037975185.1). Taxonomy (NCBI): domain Eukaryota; kingdom Metazoa; phylum Chordata; class Actinopteri; family Pomacanthidae; genus Centropyge; species Centropyge bicolor. Next base: position 7,110,609 of record JBBMOC010000005.1, read on the forward strand.
CATACACATTCCATATCACTGCAGCAAAGAAACACAGCATACAACATGTTATTCAAAGTATCTGGGAGTATGAATATCTGCAAGACCATTGATCCACTGTTTGCACTAATATCTTACATATGAGCCTGTCAAATCCTGAGGAGGCCAGCGTGGCTCCGTTGGGGTGAAACTTGCAGCAGTAGACCTCACCCTCGTGGCCAGACATCAGCATAATGGGAGCCTGCAGGCTGGAGCTCCGTGGAGGACCCTATGGGAGACATGTCAGAGGTCAAATACAGTGGCTGTCTGACTCTGAGGTTAGAGCTGGGTGAATTGTTAAATACAGTATTGGCTGTAGAACAATAACAAGAAGACCTCCTTTCAGCATTAAAGTCCAACAGCCCAATATTACTTTATCCATGGTATATTGGTGTCAGCATACTTGTCAACCACTACATAAGAAGCAACTGCACTACAGAAAGATATGTGTGAGGTTCCGTAGAAACACTGTCATCTTTACATAGTTTGTCCAAACATTCAGAATCTGCATTACTGTATTAATAATGATAATAATAATATCAGTGTTGGTAGGCTGTGCAGTTGATGTGTATCACTGTGGACTGCATGATAAGAAGGCATGAACAAATTGCATACTGCTTTTTTGAGTCTTCCAAGTCGAATCATTAAGGCAATAACATAACTTGGTATAATATGCAAAATGTCAAAAATCCCACCAGATAATTAGCATAATATGCATTACATATCAATGCATATCTCAGTCCTAGTCTTGATCACGGCTAAATGTGAATGAAACACATCACAGTATTTCCTGTTTTTACGCTAATGAGATGTTACTTTCTTGTCTTTTCCTGTTTACCCTCTTAGCTGGAAGCCGATTTAAGCAGCTAAAAACAATTTCTAATCCAGTTAACGTTCGTCCAGTTAAGAGCATGTCTGGTAAATTAGCTGTTGTTAATGATTGTTTATATGTATTTGTTCGCCTCTAACACGTTTCTATGAGCACTTCACAAGTCACCATAGAGTCTATAGTAAACAGTAAAGGAGCCTATTGACTCTTCGTACCGCGGCCACGAGTTGCTGAGACTGAGCTGCCGCCACCAGCTCCGTCCGGGGCCGCTTCACGGTGGTAGGAACGACCGCCATGTCCGCCACTCTCTTCTTCGGTTCAATCATCCCGAGTTAGTGAACAAAAAACTGCAAAAGTGTTGAATTTTAACGCTATAATTTACAAAAATGAATGGACCCCTTTCATGGAGGGACGTCGAACAGCGGAAGCACCAACGAAGAAGAGAGACGCCGTACTTCCGCGTCTCTGAGGTATGTGATTGGTCGAGATTAGCACCCACAACGGTGATTGGTTACTTTGCTTGTTGGTAAACTCATTTGCACCGGATGTGAAACTGATGCAGCTTTGCTAAGACGAAAGGTAACAATATTTAATTTTGTATATATTTTATGAAATTAACGTTGCATTGTAGAATGTTCGTCCTTTCATATATTGCGATTTACACTTCACGCATGGGCCAATCAACTTGTTTATGTGTTTTTTCGGTTAAATAGGGCAACTACGTAGAGGACATTGCTTTAATATAGCCAGCTAACGTTAGCCTCACTGCTACTGTTCAAACTAAGCCACTCTGTTACTGCAGATGTAAAGTTAAGTTAGCTTACAGCAGTTCTTTATTTTATCCAAGGCTCTTTCTTTCTTTCTTTACACATTTGTACTCTCTGAATCTCATAGAAATCTAGTCACGAGTACCAGCTTTATTTGTCGGTATGATTTGATCTCTCTCAAGACATTGTTCAGGGGCATTTAACAAATAGCCTTTTGGTTCTTGCAACTATCAGTATTGCTAAAATATATGTCTCACGTTTATAAAGATATATAACTCTCAAGCCATTTCATCTTAACCAAAATGCTTAATAATTTATGAATACTGCAGGTATCTTTAAAAAAGTTGCTTTCAAACACTTAATTGTTGGATTAATCTACAGGATTTCCTATTGACAAAAACAACCTGAACAAAATGTCAGTCTTGAACAAAGGGCATTTATTTATATGTTTATGATACTGCAATTAATGAATTATGTTTCATTATCACTCTTCTAGATCCGCTCATTGTTACCTGTGGTACACCTCAACTGTGACAATGTCTGATAGTGATGGCCCACCACCAGAGCCTGCTGGACTGGATGGTCTGCCACCAATGTACAGCATTGCCAAGGGAGAGGTTGTCTCTGTGCAGACCTATGGAGCCTTTGTCAGACTGCCAGGATACAAGAAGGAAGGTTGGTTAAAAAAGTGAAGGTCTTTTATGTGTATAGACTTCTATTGTACACACAACATCACAAATGGAAACTGCGTGAAATTAATCACAATGATCTAAAGAAATAGTGCAGTAAAAGAAGGCAAAATATCACAAAAATACAGAAGAGTAAGTAATAGACACAAAGGTAACATAAAAAGAAACTTATCAGGAAAATATTGTCGAGTTTGCAGTGGGTGAAAACTGTTAAATCTGCAGTAACTTGGACAATTATAAGAAAGCGTATAAAAATTGAGAAATATGCAGTTGCAGAAAAATGCTAAGTCAACACCTGCATCCACTGCCAGGTAAAAGCACTGTGTCAGAGATGGGACTTTGGCCAAAGCCAAGAAGCAATGCAGAGTGGGTGCAGAGGATGCAGGAACCAAGAGGCACTCGTCATGCCCAACGTCTGGTACATAATGTCTGTGTAGGTCTATATCAGTGCTATTTCATCCAGTGTCAGAAGAAGAGACTGCAAGGCACCTATGCTACATGATGCTACTAGAGTAGAATTTCAACATTTATACAGAATTCCTTCTCTTATTGCAGGAAGAGGCTGGATGATTATCAGTTTTGTTTTTTGGTTTAAGGGGTAGCAAGATAGCGATCACTGCAATCTGAAGGAATGGCACAACATATAACAGATGATGTGAAGTAGGGCTGCCACTAACATTTATTTTCATTATTGATTAATCTGCAGCTAATTTTCACAATTAATCAGTTAATCATTCAGTCTATCAAGTGTCTATCAAATTGTGAAAAATGCTCATCACAGTTTCCCAGAGCCCAAAGTCATGCCCTTAAATTGCCTGTCCAAGCAATGGTCCAAAACCTTAATTTATTATCATAAATGACAAAAAAGAAGCAAATCCTTATTTTTAAGAAGCTGGAACCAACAAATGACATTTTTGTCAAATTAATGATCAAAAATAATGACCAACTAATCTATTAATCAGCTAATCGTGGCAGCTCTAATGTGGAGGAGTAAAGTCCATGTTTTCAATATGTTGACATATTTTTGATATGTTATAGCACAACCATTGTTAAAATTAATTTTGAACTCATTTTGACCTTTTTTTCCAGCCACTATGACTGCCTGGTAAAGAAATACAACTTGATGTCCATGTAGAGAAAAGAAGTGTAGAAGGAGTGTGGAGTACTGAGGTTTATTAAGATTTGAAACAGACTGATGATGTCTCATATCTATATTTAGACTAGGGTCAGGTTCTTGCTGATGATTTGTTGAGGTACAATTGTCCTTGACCTGCATGTCAAACTGAACACCAACTGCCTATTTTCACCACTGGAGGGCAAACTAAGCAAAGTTTACTGGATTATTTTCAGCACCAACCATGGTGTTCAAATCCTGAGAAAAGAATTTTTTTCTTTGCAACAAAATAATTATTGTTTAAGTTAGACTTTCTTTAAATTGGTAGTCAATGACGACTCCGACGAATTCCGAGTGGATGTAACATGAAAATGTACATTAGGTTAATGTACTTAATTGTAGTTAACATTCTGACAACAGCATTGTTGTCTTAAGGATTTCTAATCAGAAAACAGAATGCTTGAATCTTCGAGTCTTGATGAAATGAAGTCATGTTTGACTGGTATCTTTACTTTTTCCTTGACACACACAGGCCTGGTTCATGTGAGTGAGATGTCAGCCTCACGGGTTGAGAATGCCTCAGAGATTGTCGATGTGGGGGAACAGGTGTGGATTAAAGTCATTGGGAGAGAGGTAACAACACACAAACACACACACATATACACACATACACACACACACACACACACACTGTGTCATTGAAGTGAGCAGGATGACTGCAGCTCTGTCTCCTATCTTTCAGATTCGGGGTGACAAGGTGAAGTTGTCCTTCTCAATGAAGGCTGTCAATCAGGGAACAGGGCGGGACTTGGACCCGAACAATGTTATGGCAGAGTAAGTCATATGCTGTCATATATGTGTGTGCGTCGCTACATGATGCCACAGACAGGGGTGTGTTATTATCGCATGTGTGTGATTTATAGGCAGGATTCGAGGCGACGTAAGCAGTTTAGAGATCACACAGGCAACAGGATCACACTGGAGGCTGTACTCAACACAACATGCTCAAAGTGCGGCTGCAAGGGTACGAAACAACAATCATGTCTTATAAGCATGGGCTTGAAATCACTTTAAATTCATGCAGAAGTTTTAATAAATCCTCATACTTTTCAGGTCACTTTACAAAGGATTGTTTCTCTGCCCCGGGCTTGCAGTACGCTCTTTTGCCTGAAGAGGACGATGAAGTGCCACAGCAGCAACAGCAGCAGACTTCCACAGTTGCGCCACAGCAAGACTCAGACAGAAAGAAGAAGAAAAAGAAGGTGAATGTGTGACAGTTAATGTCCTGCGTGGCTCTCGCTTCCTTTTTTATGCAGCTGTCCTTCACCTTTCTTGATGTTTCTGTGACTGAGTCATCAGATGCACAACCCACGCGTCTCTGTATGACAATACATGTCTTTGGTTGCTTATACTGAGAGATTCAAGGCAGCTTTATAGGAACTGTCAAAAGTGTTGTTTGAAAGAATGCAGTATGTTTCTGTACTGATAACATTTTTTTTAATTTAGTGAATGGGTTTTAAGGTATTGAAACTGCTGTCTGCTTAAGTATTTTGTTCCTTTTATTGCCCCACACAACAAGTTCTCCACTTGTTTGTTTGTCTTCCAGGAGAAGAAAATGAAGAAGAAGAGGAAGAGGGAGAGAAAGGAGTCAGAGAGCGACAGCAGCAGCAGCGGCAGTAGCGAATGCAAATCCAAGAGGAGACGCCGTGACCACTCACCCGACAGAGGGGACAAAAAGAAGAAAAAACACAAGAAGCATAAATCACACAAACACAGCTGATAAGGCTTGAACATGCAACCCCAGTCACACACACTGCAGCCATCAGACAGACACAAAAAGGGAAGTGGATAAAAACAGACGGTGACAGACTTCCTTCAGTGTATCTCTTTAATGTCAAACTCTTATTCTAGAAACCTTCATCCATTTAAGTTAAGGAAAGTTTTGTTTCTGTCTCTCTATGTCATCAGAAACACATTAAGACCACCTATGATTTTTTAAGGAACAAAGTTGGTCAAGATGATAGCGACTGCAAACAAAATCAGGTGATAAGCCCCAATTGTCCTAAAGTAACCTCTGGCTCCCCCTCAGAGGGAGAAGTTACACGTCATGTGTAACCAGATAGGTGTAAGCAATATGGCAGCAAGTTGCTATCCCTCTTGAAATCCAGATATTGTTTACAGCTATCCGGTTTCTTATTCTCTGGGAAATCCATTAAGCAGACATAGAGACCATAATGCCGACTCTTGGGAGGGGGGTTGATATGAAAATCCTTCAAATAATCCTCACAAAGACAGCTACACACACACACACACACACACACACACACACACACACACATAGGAAGTAGTAAAAAACAAACAGGATGTGTAATACATCACAAGTGAGCGTGACAGGAACCTCAAGCTATGGTGATATCCTGAGGTTGTCTGCCGCTTATTGTGCTTTTGTGTGTACATAAATGTGTGTGTTTGCGTAACTTACCTCCACGGGGCTGCTCACAACACACACAACCCCCTTCCTGCATGTCAACTGTTAGCTCCATTAAATGTGTTTTTATTTGTAGTGTGCCTCTTGATGTCTTTGTTCTTGGACCTTGAACTCATCATGTTGCTATTTAAAGTCAATCCTTGGGAGACCAAAACACACACACACACAAACATCTAGAATTGTAGGTTGGGTCTTGTCCACTGTGGGGTCACATTGGGTTAATGTTTTCAAGTTAGGTAAGGTGTCTCAGGCCAGGACTGATTTACACAACATGGACTCTAGGTTGGGGTCATGTCCCGTGAGGTCAAAGTTGCATGGACTGGACAGAGTGGCTTTTTTAAAGATAACCATCTGCTAGCGTAAGACGAGATAATGCAAGACAAAATAGATTCTAAGCTACTTTTAGGATTGTGGAGAAATAGTTTCCAGCTGCAGTGGTTTGACACAACCACAGCGCATTCCATTGACAATGACTCCAGCTCACTGGTCAGTCTCAAGACTCCTCTTCATTTTCATATGTTCTCCTGTTTCTTGTTTGCACCACACAGATGTGCATGATGACTTTAATGTGACCAGTTAAACATTTTATGTGATACAACTGCAACAATTATTCAACAGATCCAAAGTTAATATAATCCATGCTGTATGGGACATGAATGTGTGAATGAAATTGAATGCATCCACATCACTTCCACAGAGTAATGCTACTAGCATTGCTACAAATCCTAATTAATAACAAAGGTCCACTGTTTTTCCAAAGCTTTCCCACTGCACAGTCCATTATAATTTTAATAATAAAGATCAAGTATGAAGTATCATTGTCATTATTAATTCATCTGTGCAAATACTTCTTAGCAGATTGTGGATTAATGGTATGTTTGTGTATTTAACTTTATTGCAGTTTTTGCACTTCTCTGCCTGTAATTAGTACATATAGCAAAATAATAAAACACTCAGATGGGCTCATGCCCTTTCTTCATACTCTACAGATGGGATGGCGTTCATGGAAATTCTCAATAGTATTTCACAGCTGTCACTACACGTGTGAGTCCATACAAGACATAGTAATCCTGGAATTACCAATGTTCACGCTTGGTCTCTTTTTTTTTCAGTAGGTTTGTTCTTTCGTGCTACAGCCTAATGGAGTGGCAGAGGCTGGACATTTTTACCTTTATTCATTACTCTTTAGTTTATTAATGACTACATATATATCTCTATTTTTGCATTGTGTATGGTTCATCTTGTGACCATTTCAGTTCAGGGTAACTTGAGGTGGTGATGGCAGGAGGTGGACTGAACCGTGCTGCGTCCTTTCACCCCTTGACCCTGCCCCTAGTTGGCAGTCTAACGCAGACACATGACATCAATCTTCTGTGGGAGGGGATGTTCTGAATTTAGAGAACACGTACACCGCTCATCTAATGTACAAGTACAGGACTTAAAAGTAGCCGTACATCTAGTACAAGCTTTGACAAAACTTTCCCCTCACCTAGCCAGAGAAAAGACGACATACACACTTATATACACACACACGCACACACACAGGAGCAGGAGCTATAATTAACCTTCCTGTGAGTCACTGTAAAACTAGCTGTGATGGAAACTGCGGTCACACTCTTTGGATCTACCGATTTGTTTGAGACAACCAATCACAGCTCAGAGTGGAGTATTTTCATGCCCACCACTTCATGACACCAACTCCAATTTTTTACATTTAGCTGAAGCTGGCAAGAAGTTCATTTAAATAACATTTTATTATTGGAATTCCACAATAAATGAAATTAAAGTGAAATTTCCCTCAAGGATATTTGCTCATTTCATTGTGTGCAGACTTAAAAGATGGTAAACTTTGCATTGAGTTAGAACCTTCTGCTGTTGTTTCAAGTATGAACACAAAACATGTCAAGAAAAAAAAACATCCCAGAGCAATTTCATGGTTTTATCACTTCGTCCAACAGTGTAGACACTTTTATTTAAATTCTTTTTTTTGTCAGGTCTCAATAGGCAAACTTTTCAATTTCAAACATTTTTCCAGGTTTATCATAGGCACCATGCATAACACATTTTCTAAAAAACAAAAATATGCAGACCTGGAATTTTAGAGAAAAAAACCAACAAGTCAATGGAATTTATTCAGTGTTTCTTACAGTAGAAGGAACAGTATAAAGAGAGGACAGGAGCAAGGAGAGGTCACAGTCATCAGTAATGTTAATACTGAAAGTACAGTATGAGGGGACATTGACGGGAATTGGCAGCAGCCGTACGAGCTGTTTGCTTGGCCTGGGTTGAGCTAGGTTTTGGGGTGCAGGGCTTTAGTTGATGCAAGTAGATGCTGGAGGGAGGGTTCAGTGTTGGGTTTTACTCTGCCTTCTCGTAGCGACGTGTGCAAACGACATCTCCGAGTGTGAGCGTCTGTGATGGAGAGCGAAAGAAAAAAAATTAAAATACAGCCAACACACAGCTACAGATATTAAATGCATGCTTTTTCTGTGAGCACTGACCAGTGTGAGGGCATTGCCGTTGACTTCCCTGACCAGGCTGGTCTCTTTGCCGTCCCACCTCTGTATGTGCACCAACTTCCCGTCCTCTACTGTTACAATGGACTGCAGCCGACAGGGAGAACAACAAAGAGTTTATTACACCCAAATGTAAATACAAGTTCATATTAAACATCTCATGAATGAATGAAGGTGTGGTCCATTGAAAGTGAAGTACGTTTATTGAAGTACAATTTTGAGTCACTTTTTTTGCTTGAGTGTTTCTGTTTTTACGCCTCAAATTCAAATACTGTACTTTTTTACTCTGCTACATTTATTTGACAGCCATAGTTAGATCAGACGCAGATTAAATTGTCACATGCAAAAACACACGACGAGCTTATAATATATGATTCACTGCTACTGATTAAATTGCCACAGTATGTAAATTACTGTAAATTGGCTCCACCTCAAAGCTACAACAGAAAAATGAAAAGTACAAAAGAATTTGCCAAACTGACTCAGTAATGTCAGTTGTAGCCCACAGCAATATCTATCTGAAGTTTGCTCATATGAACTAACCCCTGAAGATACTGAATTAATAAAGAGTGTGCTTTTGTTGCTTGTAAATGTTTCTTCTTTCAAAACCTACAGTGTTTCTTAGTAATGCAAAACTATGATATGTAATAATCTAACATTCACATGGGTTAGTGATTTTACTTTTATTGCTGGCAAAATGTCCACCTCAGGTTATTTGCATTTTCTCTGCACATTTTGTGATTTGAGGATTTCCGAGAAATGATTGGAGTTAAAACAAGCCAGAAACAAGGATGTTTCCAGACCCTGCCTTTTAAATCTGTCTCCTCCTCCACCCTCCTGATTTGGAGGTAAATAAGGTAAAGTTGTTGTGTCTGATTTTATCACTCATTATGACAACTCAATCTTCTCTGATCCTCGCCCTCCACCCCTGACCTCTCTGACCCACCTCCTCCTGTTCGCATTCAAAACAAGAATGACAACCCCCAACTGAGACTGATCACAGTTGTTTGTTTAGCCATCAATCATCCTCATGGCTGTAATTATCATGGTATAAAGTATACTTCACCATGGTTTAGGTGTTTAAGCATGAACAACTAGACAGCCACTTAAAGCCTCTTTATCAAAGATTAAACATTATGAAAAGATAAAATGAGTTGTTGGTATTCCTCAAAAATCTTCTGTCTGAGCTACTTGACTCTTGACCTCTCACCTTAACCTTCCTGTCGTCGGCGGTGGTCTCATCAAACTCCTCTCCCAGCTTGAAGGAGAGCTCAGTGTTCTTGATGGTGCTCTGGGTCTTCACCGTCACCTTGTCGCCTTCCATTGAGATGATAGTGGTGGGCTTGGTCAAGTTGCCCACCTTGCGTGTAGCGAAGCCCACACCTGCAGAAAAAAAAAACACACGTGGGTGATGTAATGTGCTGAGGAAGCATATGGAAGATACTGTTGGCTTTAAACATATAAAAAATAAACAAGACTGAGAGCCTACAGCTACGCCAGCAGCTCTGTGAGGCTGTAGAGCTCAATCAATAAACAGGTCAAGCAAACTGACCACGCCTTCCCGCAACTGTTTTCAGCCACTGATGAGCTTCAGGCTAAATGTTGACATTTACAAGCTACATGCAAATTAGTAATAAACAAAAAGTATGCCTGAGGCTGACGGAAATATGATTAGTCTTGCAGGTATTTTGTCACAAACCAAAGTATTGAACAAATTACAAATGGTCACCAAATTTATGACAGTTTATCCTGAGGTACATGTGAATGTCTGTATCCATCCAACAGTTGTTGAGACATTTTGCTCCAAATATTGTAAACCAGTGGTAGCACTAGAGGAAAAGTCCCCAAAGTCATTAGGATTTCTCCTCTGGGAATGAATGCCGAGATCAAATTTGAAGTGGTTGCCGGGCCGACCCAAGACGTTAATTAATGAAATTTATGAACTAAAAAAAACACTGAATATTTTGATGAACTTATAAAATAAATACCTCCTTAATTAACATGACTACAGTGAGATATTCAATGGCCTATTCTCAGAAATGTTTAAAGCAGGAGCTGTGTATTTGCCCTTTAGGTCTCCTTCAACTGACACACTCTCTCTAATCTCTCTCTATTTGTTTACCTCCAGCATGTAAATGCAAGGTCCCATTGAACTCACTTCCAGTCCGGGCTTGTATGTGTGCACATGATTGCTTGTTTTCCTTTTAGGGTGTGATCAAGAGAGTTAATTTCATTGGGCAACAGTGACTCACACCCATTGCTACTAAAGTTCGAAACCTTTTCTTCAGGCTGACAATCCGGTTCATCCCCAAGAGCCACCGCAGCTACTTTCCCACAAACGTGCAACAAAAGTCACTTTGTGTGTGTGTGTGTGTGTGTGTGTGTGTGTGTGTGTGTGCAGACGCCTCATTGATCAAGAGGATCAGGGTCAGAGGTGGCAGGGTCTCTGGTTTCTGTGGTGACCAGAGCACAGGTCGATGTTAATATGGCTCTAAGGTCACTGTGCATGAATCTCTCTCACACACACCCTCACAAATTCAAATAGTTCAGTGTCATTCTTCACGGTTGTAAAAGTCAGAGCACCTGCCCACATCACACACACACACAACAAACTATGTGAGAGAGTGTGTAAGATATTTTCAAACCCACTTTTTCAGCGCATTCTCATCCCATTAGCTCTATGGGACCCATCTTAATATTCAACTCCTCCCGTGGCCTCAGACAATGAACAGCTTTCAGCGAAGGTCACCCACATTATGCTCAAGTGTGTGAGTGTGTGTGTGAATGCCATTTGCTTGCCATTCAGAGTTTCTCACAGTGGGGTTGATTTTTTTTCCTGCACTAAAAGAAAGCCCCTCCCTTACTTACTTAGGCCATGCGGTCAACCACTCTTCCTCCTCTGGTTCCCATCTTCTCCCACTTTATATTTCTCGTCTCTTTCTCTTTCTCTATCCCTGTTCCTCTTTCTACCCTTATTCTTTTTTTCATCCTCCATCTTGGTTCCTCCCTCATTCACCCCCATTATTGCGTCCCTTTATCTCTTTTCTTTCCCTGCAGCATTAACATCTGCTTGTTCAGATTAAACACACCTTACACCGTTTATCTTTCCTCCGGCCCATTTTGACATGTGCTCACATGCAGCTGCAGCACTGCATCTTCTCCTCTAACACACACACACATGCACACACCGTACACACAAAACACACACTTACCCAGTTCCTTCATGTACTCATCAAATTTCTCGCTCTCCTTCAGGTTCCATGTGCCAACGAAAGTCTCGGCCATGTCTGCAGTGGTGTGGAGGAATGAGGGTTTGTGTGAGGGTGTGTGTGCGCGAGGCAGCAAAGCAAAGGAGAGACAGAATGAGAGAAGGGGGGAGAGAGAGGGAAAATGTAGTCAGCACCACAGGCTGTGCTGCAATCTTACTGGCTGGATTTATACCGGCTGTTGTTGATGTCATCAGGCTGTGCAGAGAGCACAGGGGAGGAGGGAGGAGGGAGGAGGGAGGAGTGACGTGATGGATGGAGACAAAGAGAGAAAGAGAAGCAGAGTGACTGTGTGAGACAAATGTGCTTTTACAAAAATGGCTACCATGCAAATAAAGTATATTTGAATGGGATAATTTTTCAGATTGATTTGTTTGCATCAATTTGTTTACTCTCTGTGGTATTTTATGTAGTATAGTAATGTAGTTGTAGTATAGTGTGCAGGTATGTTCTAAGATTCTGAATGATCACTGCAGTGCTGTACTTATTTATTGTCATGCCAGCAAGTTCAATCTGCATTTGAATAGAGATAGTAAGAGAGGGAGGATCACAGAGAGCAACAGGGCCACTGTGAAGAAGCCTGAGCTTAAGAGAATAAAAGGCAGAGTAAAGAAAAGAGAGGGGGGAGGATGGGGGTTGATGAATAAGCTCCCACTGTCAGAGAGACAGAAGAAGAAGAAAAACAGAGTCTG